>DWTO01002850.1:0-13343 GCA_018244755.1 Jemadia pseudognetus | reverse complement strand
CGCACTAAGCTGGCAATATGTAACAAATTTTCCACTAGCGGGCCTACTGGAAGATATTTCAATATGGAATAAGTAGGCCCTTTGTACAACTGTTCATATCAATTATACTCTGTAATTTCTGTGTGTACATGAATAAATTAAAAAAAAAAGAAAATATATTTCAGCTGGACACTATTATTGACATTTGGCCATTTGTGACAGCTACATAACAATAAAGACTGATAGCTTGAAATTTTTGTTTCGAAATCATTATGTTGATTATATCACAATATAATGTTATAGTTATTTTTACATTAACACACTCATTCATTCATGTTATGTCTTACACATCTTAAAGCCATTAATGTGATGTGATGTAAAATATACAGAAGTATGTATAAATAAATAATTATTGTGATATTATCAAAACTAGGCACATTTCACTTAATGAATATGGTTAATATAACAAGTACAAACAACCTACACGTTAATCTTAGATAACATTGAAGCATTACACAAGAATACTCATAGATAAATTGTGTTCCCTTAGTACTCGGATCATTATACTAGAGCCTTTCAAACTGAAGTATGAGGTAAACACTGCCAAATCTATGCTAGGAATAAATGGAAGCAAACATTTCCAGCACTCTTAAACTTTCATTTGTGAAGCTTCATCAATGTACTGTAATGATTATTTCTTGAACAGTCTTCTGAAGTGCTACAATTGTTATCTTAAACAATACATTATCAAAGATAAACGCTATTGTGATAAAAAAAATTAGATTGTAGACAAAATATGAATTAGTAGAAAAATATAGATATGTAGTCTAAATATAAATTATATAAAATGCATACACCCTGTGTTTAAAAGTTAAAGAATGCAGTCATACATGTTTAGTTTAAATGCACTCAGACAAAGAGTCATATTTATGAATGCTGAGGTTCTATCCATCCTCCAAAAGCCTTGTCGAGTTCTTCAGCGACAGCAAAGCACAGTCGGTCATTATTATAATTGGCTATCACTTGAATACCTATGGGGAGACCTTCACTATTTAATCCTAATGGAATAGACGTTGCTGGCATACCCAAGCAATTTATTATTGAAGTGTAAGAGAAGTTCATAGCTTTAAACAATGGTTCATTGTGATAGGGTGCAGGGGTAGGGTGAGTTGGATATAGAAACACACCATCATCACCAAGCATCTCCTTGAAATAAGCTTCTAAATCATCGCGAACCCTCAAATAATGCTTGTGCCGTTCACCTCCAATTTCCACTCCACCATAATCAAACAGAGATGTAAAAAGCCCAATCAATGTGTTTCCTGATAATCCAAACATGTTCTTAATAATTTCCACACAAATAGAAAAAACTGAGTCATTCTTCATTATAAATTGCCCAAATGGTTTTTTCGCTTTCATTGTTGCAAACCATATTGCAGCAGATTTCTTCAGAAGACTAATTTTCTTCTCCTCGGTGGCAAGTTTGTGTTTAACATTAAAGTGTTCTATAACTCTCTTCATCGCTTTTATGATATCAGGGTCAACATTGTCAGTGAGAGGTGCGTCATTGCTAAACTGATACATAATTCTTAGTTTACTTATGTCCACTGGTGTGTCCAAATTCAGTTTCTCACTATTATTTCCGGCCATGATCTTAAGAAGTGGATTCAGGTCTACAGCATGTCTTGTCATTGGACCAACACCTGCAACATTAAGAGAGGTCATTTTAACCATCATTTCCAATGATAAGTATTTAAATACTTTTTTCAATCAATTTAATTTAAAATCAAAAGATATAGATATTTACGTAACAATACTGTACAAAAATACGAACCCAGAAATGTATTTTGAAGTTCAGTCTCGGGACTTGGATACTGGCCATAATTGGAAACTGTATTCCTTGAAGGTTTGTGTCCGAAGATACCATTAAAGAAAGCTGGCATCCTAATAGATCCACCTATGTCAGAACCTGTAATTCAATGTAACATTGAGACATTACGTTAGAGGATCAGATACAATAGCAATAGTTAATTGAAATATAAAACATAAGTAAATTTAAAATAAATCCTTACTTAAGTAATGTGGATGTAAAAAGTATTTTGATAACAAAACTACAGCTAACAACTATGCTAATCGCATATGAAGTTAGGCATGAAAACACAACCAACCTACTCCGAAGATGCTGCCGGCGACTGCTTGTATACAGCCCTCGCCTCCCGAAGACCCGCCAACAATTCTGGTTGTGTCGTAAGGATTGTTAGTTCTTCCATGGATGTGGTTGTGGGTCTCCCACCTAAACACGGATTCGATAACAGGCGTGGTGTCACGTTTTCTTTTGGACATTTTACTTTTTAAACATTGTTTTATAGTACATATAGTATGAAAGTGGGCAGTACATTAGGACTTTGAAATCAAATCTTATTCAACAGTCACTCGAAGTTTACAGTGCTCCTATATAGAGGGTGGGCTTATTATTAGGAACACACATTTTTTTGTATTTTGGACTCCCAAGTTATTTTTTGTATTATATTCATTCTTATATTTATAATGTATTTTTATATGAAACAGCATATTATGTTTAAGAAATTAAAACAATAACTAGATAGTAAAAAATATTTATTTAAATTATGAATGTTCATGGGACAAAAACTTTCCTCTTACACATATTTTAACATTTAATTTAGTAATGCCACCTTCTTTTACTAGTATTTAGACAAGCTACTCATTGAGGCACACTTTGATGCAGACTTTTGCATTTTCTTTGAGATTTGGGTTATGGTGCCATTCTTTAATGAGAGTTTAGATCATTGAGCGGTGGCATTATTAAATATTAAAATACAAGGGTAAACTTTTTGTCACATGAACATTATTTTTTAAGTTAAATAAATATACATTTATTATCTACCTATGAAATATAATTCATTTTAAATGTAAGTGTTAGTCTTAGTTCTTGGTCTGATTAGACCAAGTGTTATAACGTGCCACCAACGTCATTTAACAGGAAAATCTATGTAAAATTCAATTATCATATATCAACACGATCAAAGACGGGAGATGCTATATATTTGCTATACATAACCATGTCAACGTGATGTTGCACATAATGATATATATCTTACCACATGCAAAGTTCCGGTACATTCGTGATGCCAATAATAATAGCGCCGTTTTCGCGTAAGTGCTTTATCGTCTCAGCATCCTCGGAGGCTATCACGTTCTTTCTTAGAACTACACCAGCGGTTTGATGCAGACCTGAAGAAAAATAAGGAATTACTATATTGCATCACGTTTTTTAAATTACATTAAGTATATATTTATGCGTTCAAATCGCTTATAATATTATTCTTTCACATTGTAATTTTTTTTAAGTAGCGTTTTTTCATTACAAAGTGAGGACATGACACGAGAAACAAGACACTAGATACAGTTCTATAGCTCAAAACAAGTTATTAGATTGAATTGGAATATATTCTAATGGAATTATTATGTGAAAATGATAATAATATCACGTAACATGAGCGATATACAAGTTCTTTAACAGCTACGCGTGGCTGGTGCTAATGGAATGGTAAATATTATAAAATCACAGATGCATGACAGTGTTTCTTGCATCACGATATGACGAATATGCGCTAAGTAAATTGAGGTGCTTTATTTGGACACTTAACTTTTAAATAAAAGAACGATTGTGGACATTAATGCTTATCTCTGAAAAGATTAACATGAAAAAATATGATTTCATAGTTTCAAGACGAATATTTAACGACACTGTAACGTCAAGTCAGTCAGTTCTTTTTTCAAAATTCGGTTCAACATCTTGCCATCTATAATGTCACTTACGAAATGTTGGATGGGGTCATTTGACCTCAAATTAAAGCGGTTGGAAAGCAATGTACCTACAATATACTCACACGCTTTATGGCTATAAAACTGGGTGGCCTATTGTTTATCTGTGGATATTGAAAGAAATTCCACAACAATCAAAAATTTGTATCATACTCCTTAGAAAAGAATTAAAAATACCTAGTATCTAACTATCTATCTAGTAGTACCTACTACATTTAAAAACTGTCCATCATTTAAAAATTGACGGCTCCCCACGTTGGTTTCAATTAGAAACGCTACATTTTAAGCCCCTCAAGGTTACGATAACTTCTATCAAAATTAGGAACTTTGATTTATTACCTACTACTTATATTTAAACGTTCAATAAAAAAAAACCAATTTATATAGAAAAGTAATCATAAATAGCAACACGAACCATGAATCAGCAATAAGCGTTCGTTTCTTCGACAAAAGGAATAAATTTTATTTTGTCACGCGATTTAAAACTTAGGAGTTGCAGCCTTAGCTACACCTACATCGTTTTACCAAGCCACTATCGTCATTTTCTCAAACTGACCTCGTCCATTCTGTGGCCACTATTCAACGCTTCGTGGCATCGCTTGAAAAATAGTTTATTGACATTGAGCAAAATGCCAATATCTTATAGAATACAAGAAAGACTCGTTGGTTGGCGCACGAACCAGACATGGTAAAGTTATGAAATATTCCGTTCAAAATACATTAAGTTCATAACAGTAACGACGTAATAATGATGGTAAAAACGGTCGCAGTAACATTCCGTTATATTTTTTGTAATTTCATAAAATATAAAAAAAATATTTATAGAAAAAGCAAGATTTTAATTCTTATGACAATTTTCATAAAATCTAGGTACCTATTAATTATCATAAAATACATCTTGGTATTACTATTAATTGCACTGAGTGTTGACAAGGTAACAATTAACTGTTGATATATCCAACACAGCTCATGAGTCAAACTGGCGACATTGAACTATGTAATTATTTAATTTCAATGGTTTTATTTTATACATAGTACTATGATTATATGTTGTGGTGACACTCAATAAAATTAGTCAGTCTTCAAACAAGGTAACAGAGCATGTAGGTATTTAATTTAAAATCCTCTTTCGCAGTAAGTAACTTATACCTTTAACGGCGATGCAGTCTTTAGTCGTGAAAGGGACACCAAGAAAGGGCTTCTCTCTGTGTATCTGTTGTTCAGTCTTCGAGCCACTGCGGATGAGGTCATCGGCCTCTCGCGCTTCTTTCAAAGCCAATTCGAACCGATTCTCGACGAAGCAATTCAGAGCGGAATTTACGTCATTTATTCGACGAATACATGCTTCGAGCACCTCCACGCTCGTTGTCTGTAAAATTGAATGAGTTTTTACAAATCTCTCAAATGTTATCTTTAGTATACCATCACGCGAGCTCACTTCAAGGATAAACATAAACACTAGACGCGTTTCTCTGACATTTTATCATTCTCATGTTTCTTGTACAATACTATAATTTATATTTGCTTATGTTCATTATCATCATTAGCCTATCTTAGTCCACTGCTGGACATAGGCCTCCCCCAAAGAGCGCCACCGCGCCTGTTATTTATAAGTACGGAGTGAAAAATCAAACATAATTGTATACCTACTTACAGATACATTAACACAATTTTCTATCAATACCTACTCGTCGTTTTACGTTAAGCTTTTTTATTAGAAGTAAATATACTAGTTAAGCTCATAATTATGTATGTGTTACAAATAAATTCATTAAATAATGTTTAGTTAATTTTTGTGCGTCTTAGTATTTACACAAACATTCAAACCACAAAAGTTTTGGCAAGACATATAATCTGAACTAACAAGCGTATGTAGGTAGGTAGGTAAATCATAAAATTAATTATCCCATAACGTAACATCACGCCTTTAATCTCCCAAAAGGTAGGCAGAGGAATGTAGAACACTCCCACGTCTCACTCACCATTTACATTTACGTCCCACCGTAGAATACGTGGTGAGTCTATTGCCATATACCATACAGAAATTCAGACTCCGGACCACTAGTAGAAATTTCTAATTGAAAATGTATGTTAGAAAATTCCCATAAGTTCCCGAACCAGTATTTGAACCTCGAATCCCTCGGTCAGCAGTCGTGCTAGCAACCACTGGACCAACGAAGTAGTCCCCATTACAGACTATCTCATACATTTTCTTTGTCAACATAATATCTATACAACTATAGAACTATCTCTATATAGAAGTATCTATAAAACTGAGAAGAATTTTCCTCACACATAGTTCGTGTTTTATAGTTTTAATTTTAACCCTTCGCGAGAGTTCAGCTAATTACTGCACTTGGCCTGCTCGACAACACACTCATTTAATTATTTGCAAAAGTATTTATTAATTTAGATTTATAAAATCATAATACCTATGCATTACATTCGACAAAAAACTAAGCCCCTAGAATGAGAGACAAGAATACGATTAAAACTGGTTTATTAAGCCATTCTGATTTTTTAATGATAGACAGATATTATGTATAATAAGCAGAACGGTCGTACAGTGAAACGTTTTTAAAAGGAAGCGACATTTTTGTTTTTATTAAATTTTTGAACCTTCGCTGGAGGGCATTTACAGTTCCTTTATTTTTTAATTTTGCTCTACTTCCTTAAGTTTCTTAATAAGCCGACAGTTTCTTATTTCTGTCATTTTGACACTGAACTTACAAAATAATAAGGTGACATTTAAAGCAAGGTCGCGATAATAAAAGTTAAAGTAAACATTTTTTATCTGCTTTAAATGAAAAGATAAAAATAGTAAAAGTGAACGGCATCATAAAGAGATGAAAATAATAGATGTATGTATGTGTATAGATTGAAAATTAATCATAAGTCCTGGTTATATGATTTTTTTACAATTTAAAGGAGTATTTTGAAAGGAAAACTCATTAAACAATTTTTGTATAACTGTTAAAATTGCACGCCCCGTATGGGTAAGCTTCGAACATGTATTTAATAAACATGTACTTTTCACATTTATGTATACATAAATGTGAACGGTTATATGGAATAAATATTTTGATTTGAATGTTGCGTATTGGATCTGTAGCACGGTGGGATTTGTTGCACACGTGTTCACGGTGACTTGCTGATACAAATAATGCACAATTAACGTACATATTTTTCTCAACGCTGATGTAACGAGTCGTGATTCACGGCGTTTAGTTTACACGTAATTTACATCTGTCACTGGAGCTGAATACCGGTTATGGAAATAGATCAAAAAACATTGTTTTGCAAATCCCAAATTAGAAAACTCGTTATTCGGTCATAACACCATCGTATAATTAATTGTCTACTCCCAATTTAAACTAAACTCGTCACTCGTTTATGATATCATCATAATATAAAAATTCACTGCTCTGTAATCATACTAAAACTAGTTATTGGATTATGACACGCATTATCGTTTACTATTTTTAACTAAGTCTAAAACTAGTTATTCGATCATAAAATCATACCCCAGTTCGCAAAACCACGTATCATATACCTACTTCCATTGGTGACGACCAAAATGTAAATATTTGAGACAACGTCGATCCTTTTACATACATTATGTAGATAACTCGCGTCTCCGTTTCCCTAACGCGTAGCAAATAGCTAACATGAGAATTATTTCTATATTAAAATGTCTAAGAAGTCGAATCGGCTATATGAGAATATTTGGTTGTGAAGTGGCGTGTGTTGAAAAAATCGTGTTTGTTAAAGTAGAGCGCGAATTGAATATATAGGATATATAGGCTGCATTGAAGGCTGTACTCAAGATGGAAGATGTACGATAGACTGTGGTAAAGTAGTATGTTTGAATAAGGAAATCTTCATAAATAAAGATGTTTGAATTTTTTACAAGTAAATAGCTACGCAGCATTTTTGATGATAAATAAACCTCAGAGTCCCCGTGAATGTTTGTATATGTAGTTATCTTGCTTAAGATCGGTTTAATAAATAACGCTAACCCAATAGTTTAATAAATAACGCGTTAAGTTAGAACGATTCATCTCTTCATAACATGTATTTAAAACTGAACCTCGGAGTGGCTGAGTTAATGTAGGTAGTTAGGTAGGAAAGAATATTATGGTGTATAAAAACATAAACAGGGCCCGGTATTGTCTTTGATGGCTGACGCGGAGCTGTTTTAGTTGTTATTCGCTGAAATGTTAATAGTCGCTCGTAACCCGACGGACAGTAGGCTTGGCTTGAATTGTGTGGTAGAATATTATTATGTCATCACACCATGTTCATTACGAGGTAGGCAGTAGGCGCCGAATGGCAGATATCTATCCTTACAAGTCTGTCATCCTAATTTAGTTTCTGATAGAATGTACTTCAGACTTTCAAAAGACCTTCAGTGGTAAATTATATTTTTTTTGGAAAGAATTGTTTCCAATTGTATCATTTAAATAGGTTGCAGCCAACCGTCACTGATCGGATTACAGGTGTGGTGTTACGTATTATTATGTAAATCCAGACAATACATTAAGACATCATAATGAAGAAAAACAGCCACATCGGTACCCAAAATAATCTAGATGCGTCAGTTTCCCAGTTTATTGCATAGTTCATTTTCCATGCTTCAGAAGACCTATATATACCGCCTTAGTTCATTTCTTATTGCGTTCGTGCCTATCCTCATCTGTTTTGACTTTTAACGTTTTGGTCTAATTTTACATAAAAACGACACAAAATGATGGGAACATAACGGTGTATTACAAATGTACCGTCGTGCATACATCTGTTTTCCTGTCGGTTTTCCTTTTTGTGTCGTTTGGTTTAATTTTTATCTTTCTACCTATGTTATTTTTCTGTGTATACGAAATTTGTATAGAATAAAATATTGAATAATCCTATGTAAAAAACTAATTTATTGAATGCATACAAATATAAGAAACATTGTATTTAAATAATTTTTTTAATGCATAACAATTATTGGAAAAGTTCACGCGTCAGTTGCGGAACCTGTAAACAAGTAAACAGAACTTGTCATCAAGATTTTACCAAATTATTAATCGATTGTTAACTTAAGAGGGTAGTGGCGTAAGAAATTGCGGTTCATTCGAGGACCGACAGTTGAAATAGACAGACGTGTATATTACGTACTAAAAGTGATTAAAGTTGTGGAAATCATTATATGCGTTGTTAATTTTCCCTGAACTCTAACACATAGTGCTTTAAAATTAAAAACGGATGTAAACTGATTTAATTATCGCAACACTAGTAACACGATTGTCATCAATTCTATTGTCATTCCAACAGTTTCAACTGGTGGACTCGAAAGGTCTCGTCTTGTCATGACACCAGTTACTATAGTTTGACAAGCTGGTCAAGTGCGTATTGGAATAACTAACAAAGTATCATTAATTAGGTAATCATTTTTATTGTATATAATTTAAGAAAAATAAATAAAATTTTCAACTTTTATATTTATGATATTTAAACATTATTATTGAGAAATTCAACCAACCTATTATTTCTAATCGAAGTGAATAAAGCTGAAAATAATTTTATTGGAATAAGGGTTGTACTAAAACATATAAATAAGTATTTGTTAATCATTCAGTTTGGTACGGAAGGGCATCAATTAATCTTACCTAGGTATGCATAAAACAGCGACATCTGGGTATCGAATTTTAAGCGTGAGGCTAAATTATAACTAAAAGTAATATAAGGTTGCATTATTGTTTAAGGGTTAAATGTATTGCTGTCAGGAAAAATATTTAAAGATTTTACATTTACTTTTACACTTATATTTCTATATAGGCTGCGAGTAATTTTTTAATTGAAAAACAATCTCTAAATATTTGTGATAATGTTCTACATTGTCAAATATACATACACTAACATCCAAATTTTATTTGACTATTTTTACACATTTGATGATTAAAGAAACATTTTGAAAAATGTAACTATCATGTAACTATTGTTAGTTATTTTGTTTTCGATCGACAACCCTACGATGTATGCGAGAGACAACCAGCTCATCCAGTTTTGACACAATGACGAATCCATGCGTCTTGTGTATCGTTAAAAAATCTATATAATAGTCACATAATAGCATTACGATAAATAAATATATTTTAATAATATAGCACGCACCTCCTTGCACCTAATTCTCCTGGCAACCTCGACAGCCGGTTGTTTCAGTATGTCGTCGGCTATCGGCGGTATCTTCTCACTTCCACACCTGTAGTAAAAACTGAAAAAGAACCTCCCGATCGTCCCGAGTATTAATCTCAACACATGAAGTACTTTGAATTTCAGCGGAATCGATGTATTCATTATCTCCGTACTCATGTTGACTGTAGTTTTAAAACTTCGTCTATTAATACATTTAACGTGTTTAAATTTCGAACGATTCAGTGTCACCGGTTTCAGAAACTTCACGCGAGTTATCCTCAGTCGTGTAAGTATGACGCTGTCACTGTGTGGAGTGGCTCGAGCCCGACGCTGTGCACTCCCCGATATCAACTTATTGAATGAACTATGAAGGAACGCTAGTCGCTAACACAATGTGCTGTGCACGTCCGCTCATTCCGAATGCGTCACACTCACAACAATATCGCTGTCTCGCTCTAACCTGGAGTGGCCTTCGCGGCGCCCGTGGCGGCCGCGCTCGACTTATCACTCTCTGTACAGATATCAGTTTAATATCTATGACTAAATCCACAATATATCTATTTTCATACGTATCAATAATGCAAATCCCACATTACAAGTCGCAATTTAGTACGCGTCCTCAAAATGAATATTCAGAATCCTGCATCCAATTTAACGAGTCGCAATTTAGAGTAAAAATTTTACAAATCTACCTAATCCTGTTCGTGAATCGTCTACGTAAATAGAACTGTGACTCACAGACCTTGAACTGGAATATCAATTCATACAAGGAATGAAGGCGAGCTTCAACAAACTACATGGAGTTTTATACTTAGTTATCAATGTTCACGTAATTCTTATAAAATATCTTCACATCGCATCGATCACGTTTGTAGAGCAGTCGATGTGATTTACTGAGCTGAATGTTTGCTGTAGCAATATACATATGTATTTATGATAAACGCGAAGCACGAAGTTACCCCCTGGCAGGCCGATGCTGTCCGCTGAATGTAGACTTTTTGTAATAACCAAATTATATACATACCTAGGTACTTACATTTCCTTTGACTTTCATCAACTTTCGGCCTTGTCTAAACTATAGTGGTAATACCGCTAGATCTTTTCTTAGGATTTCCAGGCTTCACGGTTGTTGGTTATTTTAACTCACTGACGGTCTTTGGTTACGATCAAATTATAGGCCATCTTACTAGTTGTCCTCCAACCTCTATTTTCCGTGTGGAAATATAACAGTAATCAAACGGAATTGACAATACCTATGTCACTTAGAGTAGACCTAAAGCATTAGGCGAAGGTACAAAAAATATTTATTGAGATCTTACTCCGGCTAACTTATGCCGCAAATTTACTGCCTGACAGGCAGTGACCACCCCACAATAGTGGATGCACTATTCTAGCAAGGATGTACCTATCACTTGCTAGAATGGTGAAAAAACACATGTTGAGGAAACCGGCATACTTTTGAGTTCTCCAAAAAAAATATCTCTAAGGCGTGTTAAATTTGCCAACGCGCACCTGGCTATCCCGGAAGACTGGCCTTAAGCATCTCATTTCGATAGGAGACCCGCCTTCAACAGTGAAACGATAAATAGTCAGAAAAAATTACTGCTTGAAATGTAAAGGAGTAGGCGTAGGCTTCCATTAAAAACCATTTGTCATGTAGCACCTTAACGTTTATCAATATGATATAGCTTTATGTAGAGATATTTCACACAATGACGTCGCAGAGGGGTTTAAAATATCTTCCTACAGTTCCAGCTACTGTGGATCGATCGATATATGGATAGGCACTCGGTTCGAATCCTCTCAGAGGTCGCCGACAATACTTAACTTCTGCTGACTGTGTTCTCCGCCTACCCCGTGCGGAACCGGGCGTTATTATTATTGTAATAATAATAAATATTATCTCCAAAGTGCGTTTCTGCGGACATCATATATTATATTTCAGGTCAACGTGATATAATGTTCTTAAGGAAGCACGTCCTATATGTAAGGGTACATATATTTTGCACTCGTCGCTCTCTGCCGGCCCGTAAGAGAGCCCGCGTGATGATATAATAAAGTAATAAGTATGGCATTACCATACTTAATCGTAACAACGCAAATATAGATTAGTAGTATTGAAAACAACGGTAATTAAAAGGCTCTTTATGATAATGAATGATGTGGTCATCAACTTTTTAACGTGCCATAGTTCGATAGCCAACCCGCGCGCGAGCGTCGAGATTATGGACAAAAACAAAAACCCTTCATCGGAGCCTGATGCCCTGCAGCAGGCTTAGGTTAGGCACAGATTGAGAAGGATTAATTAAGACTATAGACAGCCACGCTGGCCGAATGACAGTTGGCAGATTATACAATACAAGCAATAGGCAATTGGTCGCCCTAAGTATCTATTTAACGGAAAGAAAAGTATAAAGATTAAAGACTTACGTCTTTAATCTGAAAATTGCATTTTTTATACCCGTCACTTTTACACGTCTGTTATGAGAGTATAGCGAACAAATTTTAGTATAAACAAGATTGGTAACTTAGTTGTAGCAATACTGTTAATATTTTAAATGTTGAATACATTCCCCTCGGTGCCGACGCTGCTTGTCCCTTAGCGCTGAAGTGTTCCGCGAACGTTAGCGGCCCCCGAGGGTGCGGACGCGTTATTACGGCTTTAAGTAGGGCTGTGAGTTATTACTGACATTGTAAATAAAGTGTTATTTAGATTACTATGTATTTTGTTATTTAAACACGTCAATAAACATTATTAATTGAGAACGTTTCGTCTACGTTGAAATAACATCACGCCTGTATATCCCCGAAGTGGTTAGCATAGGAGTGCAGAGTGCGTCCACGTTTCGACTGCTATGTTATAAATCCCATGAAATCATGGAATGGGGGGTGAGTCTAATAAATTCTATGGAATATTTATTAACTTATCGATTTACGTAATGCAACAATTCTAAACAAAGTAACTTTCTTGTTTTAAATTAATTATCTTTTCCATGCACAGTAGTGCTCGCTATATTAAAAACTATGAATTTTTGTTTCGTTTGTAAAGCTAATAAATATACATAATCTCTTTCCTGCAAGCCTGCTTGTAATATTTTTGTATTGAAACCCCTTATTCTTACGCTTTAGGGACAATAGGATCAATAAGTATTAGAAAGATTATAATGGGATTGGCCACTAATAAGAAAGGAAAAGCAAGGTTCATCCGTATCATCACGCCTGTAATGTCCGTAGAGGTAAGCAGACGACTGTAGGTATACATAAGCTTACCATAATTACGAAGAGCCAAACCGGGACGCAGAAGAGAAAGAGGCTCATTTTCATTTTGCTTTTCGCTTAAT
>DWTO01002849.1:0-13343 GCA_018244755.1 Jemadia pseudognetus | reverse complement strand
AACGTAACTGGTGAATTGTGGGAGTGTTCTACACTCCTCTGCCTACCTCTTCGGGATAACAGGCGTGATGTTACGTTACGATTTAATAGATGAAGGTGTCTAATACAGGGCAATCTTTGAAACAGTCTTGTGCTGCAAAGATTATCTGATACGTGTATATACTAAATTACTTATTGTCGAGTTCACAAGTTTCGCAAAATGAAACTTTCAGGAACAAGTATCTAAAATCAAGTGTTTCAATTAGTGTTAGTAAATAAACTATTAAATTTTTCCTTTATATACCTTACCGTTGTACATTACATTAGGTTACATTACATTGACGATTGCCACAACTGGTGTTGGTTGCACGCGCGATTGCCGACAAAGAGATCCTGGATTCAAATCCCGGTTCGGGTGCTATTGGATTTTTCAACTTAGATCTTCTTTCAGTGGTTCGGAGTCTGGATATGTGGCGGGTGTATATCAATAAACCCACCACCTATTCCATGGTAGGACGTAAACGTACCTGGTGAAAGTGGGAGTATACTCCTCCACCAAACTCTTCGGGGATTACAGGCGTTTTGTTAACGTTACTTTGAACATTAATATTAATTGACTATTGTACAAAGTTACATACTGATTCATATTCTTTCCCAACTTCTTATTTTCGTATAAATTAGAACACAAAATAATCAACAAGCTATTTTCTTCTTTCACTCCTTAACATCCTCTGAACAATTGTTCTTTTTTTTCAACTCATTCAATAAAAGCTAATACAAACCAAAGCTAAATTTACAGTTGGCTAAATATTTTCTAGATCAAGATTTTGGGCTAGATTTTATCCAAGATACCTTCTAGATGTAACCATACCATTATCGCTCCCATAACAAAAGAACAAAATTAATAATCCACTATAAAAATAATGTACACTAACGAAGAGTCAAAGAATGTGGCGGGACGCTTTTATAATTCAAATTACATTTATATCTTACGAAGCATCTTCTGGTTCCTAGACGTGTCTGGCGATCACGTTTTAGATTCTCAGATATGTGCATAACGTTAACAAACGCTGATGCACGCGACAGTTCATTTGCTCTGTGTAATTGTACAATTCATTTGTTTTCGTAAATTTTCCTCTGGTTTCCTCCGTGTATTGGGCGCTGTGATAGATGCAAAATCAATTTCAAATCGCATCGTCTAGTAACACTAACCCCGGACGAACCTCAGAGCGCAAGTCAAGCGTGTATAACAATATTGTTTATGGTCTCGCCACAATTTGGTCTTGTCACATGTCAGTAGGTCTGTATAATTTTAATGCTATTGTTACGACTTTCAAGATAACGGTACTAACTAAGCAGCTGCATACATCATTAACCACAATTAGTGGATTGTAACAGGCGAACCTCTTTAATCCCTGATCGAATATACCGTCTTCGTGAGTTAGCAACTACATTACCTCCACTTTGGTACTTACGTTTTAGATAACTAGATGCGCTTCGTAGGAAACAATGAAGCGGACAAGAGGTTATTCTCAGAATATCAACGCATCGCTTTATAAAAATGTCACGACTATACAAAATATATACCTACTTAGGTACATATAAGCGAGTTTGTTGTGGAGCACGATCTAAATGTAATATTTTAATATATTTAACAGGTAGGTATACTTACCTACATACTGGAATGAACCGTACAAGACTACAGACAAAGACATATAATTTGATCAATTAGGTCAGATACTAGCTAATGGGCGTATAATAAATCTGCGAAACCGACATGTGTATGTGAAAAGAGCAATAAATGTAAAATAAGCAAATCAGGGCCTTAAGAATAGTAAATATATTCGGCATTCGGTGCTCTCTGCCTTCCATTTGAAGGCCGTGGCTAGATGATATAATACTAATAAAAATACATAAACTAAATACTGATTACTGGTACATTTTAATTCGCACAAGCTACACACGACAAACAATTCGGCTTTACAATAGGTGGTTCAACGGTTGACGCTGGCGTGGCCTTGATACCACATATTTTTGATACTTGGGAGAATGCACATGGTGCCCTAGGCATTTTTTGTGTTTTATCCAAAGCATTTGACTGTGTAGAACATAAAACTCTGTTGTTAAAGTTTTAGAGTATTATGGTATACAAGGAATATCTCTCAAACTGGTTAGTTCCTATTTAGAAAATAGATTTACAAGTAAAAGAATTGAAATCTTCGGGCTCCTATGTGAATAATGCCGTACAGTATTTTACTGTGGAGTAATGTTGTAAGCATTGTCGCCATTTTTATTCTGTAAAAGAGAGCAATAAGAGCTATTTATGACCTTCGATGTCGGGAGTCCCTACAAGAATTGTTTAAAATTATTAGAATTTTGGCTGTGCCTAACCAGTATATTTATGAAAATATTATGTATGCAGGAAATAACTATTTAAATTTGGTAAATAATAATAGTAGAAGTACCTAATTGCAATACAAAAAATAAGGACAAATTGGCTATACCACGCTTTCGCTTTAGTAAGGTGTCTCACTTTTTATGGGGAACTGTATTCGCTTCTACAATAAAATACCAAAAGACATCATTAACCTTTCAGATAAAAAATTTAAATCTATTATTAAAGCAAATCTTTGCAAAAAACCTAACCTTTGTAAAAACAAAGTAAATGATTATTTATTTAAATGATAAACATTCTTGTTGTGATGTAACTCCGGCTCCACAATAAATTATTTAGCTTACATTTTAACATAAGTGATTATTTTAAAAGATGCAGTAGCACACCTATGGAATTTCTTTCGCCGCTTCTTCTACATAGCGAGGCATTTTCCGAACCGATGGTAGTTCCACTTTAACACACAAAAAGTGTTCTAATGAACCAACTGTGAATAGCAATGCAATTAGCTAATGCAATTAGAATTTGAAATGTAAGCACATCAAGGGGATCCCAAAATTGTTCGAGAAAATAATAAATTCCTGTTATAAAGATTATCCAATCCGATGAGTTTATTCACAGCAGGGCAACAGGATAATTCGGCAAATCGCTATTGGCTGTTACAGCTCGTTAATTTGGAAATAATATGGCTATGTCATAAAAACGTTCATTTCAAATTGTCTTGCACACCGCTTGACGTGGAATGACGTAAACGTTCTAATAAACACTTTAAGAGCAGGAAGCAACCAACGAAATAAAATTAATACTCCCCGCTGCATTATACGTTCTGATTCTGTTCGATGTTATTTTATCAATAACTTGTCATGTCGTATCATTATAAATTAGACGATCCATTCAATGGTAACCGATTCCGAGAAACGACCGAACACAAATACGACGCATAATTATATGGTATGAGGACAAGAGGAAATATAACGTTGCTATGAATTTTTGGAAAAAAATAATAACACATGAAAAATAGTATTTTCAATAGTTCTTATCAAATCATAATTTGTAACGAATTACTTGAGTGGTTGAGATTGGTAAAAAACATAAAAAAGCGCCCACAGGGTACATAACCAAGAAATACAACCATGCAAATGATTCCAAATTAACCTTTAGTACTAAACTAGGCCGTTACTCACCAATAGTCCGCGCTTGTCGCCTGTACAATGAATACAATGAATGCTTCAAAAGAAATCTGGAGCTCGACATTCATATTGACAACATATTCATTTTTATGCCCAAGCATGAAAAAAGTGCCACCTATGCTCCAATGTTATCGGATGTTTTTCTTGTTTTGTTACCTGTTCCCATTTATTACATACAAAATGTATAAAAATGGAAATGTATAAAATGACGTGGTTTCCTGTAATTGTGAGAATAGTAATCAAATATCACAGACCCATGTAATATTTACATTGTATATGCTGTTGTTTTACGTTGCTCAAACAATAAATAAATAAATAGTTATCACTGAATCTACGAATACCGACATTCTGTATTATTTAATAAATTTATTCGTGTTAATTTCCTTTGACAAGTTGACACACCACTTTAGTAAGACCCAAAACTGCCGTTATAACTCCTGTTTCAATTGCTAAGATGATGATTGACGCTTCTAATAACTCTAATAATTCTATGTTCAGTTTACATCTGATTCGTTCAAGGAATTTCAACAGCCCAAGCACATTTTTCGTTCAGTCATTTTTTCGAAATCCCTTCTAATCTCCATTCGAATAACTGCGTATAAGGTACGTACAAGTCAGCTAATTAAAAATGCTCTATAATATCTACTATGACAGTCCTAAAGACATTATATGTTTGTGGATGGGCTTAATGTATATTATAATAAGCTTCCTTCTTGAATATACTCAATAGATTGTTGGTGACGGCTAACGTGTTCTGTAAAATCTACATATTTATTCAATTGCAAGTCTCCAGTAATCATGATCAAAATTAGGCATATTAGCTTATACTTAACTATACTCTTATACAGCCATTCGCCCCACATCTTTATTAATATTCGGTTCATATTTATATAATTAACTCATAAAAGAGCTACAAGTGTAAATTTAATGGAATCGAGTACGGTACATGATCAAAAGCTTGCTAAAAGCTAAATTCGATCTAACCATTCATTTACGGCTAGATTGAGCGGCAGACTAAGTACTCATAATTGTGAGATAGTAATCACGTTTTGGGCGGCCTAAGATTATTAACCAAGCATAACCATAGTACATGTTCGTAGTACGCACGTGCACGGCCTCGTAATACGCCCGTACTACTCGTATGTACGACTCCGCCGGGGTACACGTTAAAGAACGGCCGTACTAGTTCGCACGCAGAGCCATTGTATTGTCACGCTCGCCTGCCTCCCCCGCGAGAAGGCCTCATAGTTTAAAATAATTTTTTCGCACCTTATTTAACTGATGCAGAATGAACAGTATCATAATACACTCTGTTCGTTTAAGACGTTTCCGCTCAGAGCACACTCCTTAATCGGGTCAAGTTCGTTATCTTAACTTTTAAGTTTACAATAGCTATATATTAATCGAATGATTTCCTTAAAATATGGACTATAAATATGTTTTTGTTTTATTGTGCCTACGCCTTTGGGTAAATATAGGCGTCATATTATATTACGAATATTATAGATCCGTCTATGACAATATTTATTTATTACGGTCATTAATGGTTTACTTCAGTAGATACATCGCCTTAAGCATCTCGCGTTGAGACGCGTGTGTCATTTGTAGCAACGGTTACAGAAATTAAATAAATAAAAGCACTTGAACGCAAATTGCTGACGTCGCCTCATCAAGACTGAGTTCAATTGAGCGGCTGATGATTCAAACATTGACACATTCGTCATTAGTTTAGTTCATCCCGATGAAATCAGTTACGACTGGATTGAACGCTTGAACGGCAGGACCGATTTGGGTAATTTTGATCTCAAAATATTTACTACTTTTCAGTATATAATACATAATAATATACTAAACTTAATTTTGTTTTGTATTTATTGTTCACGCTCATAAAAGCCTAAATTAAATTCAGTTAAATGGCAAACACGTATTCATTGACTCTTAGGCGGTACGAATTATGCCGGGTCAGCTAGTTTATAATAAATACTCATTTATGTATGTATGTGGACGTCAGAGATACAATGAGTCATGACTGAAAATCAAATGAATTACGTGCTTGCGAAACGCGCAATTGTGACGAACGTTTTCACGTTGAAGTGTGAAACGCGCAGAACCAGTGCGTATGAGAAAACCAAGGTACTTAAAAAATCACACAAAAACATCTGACCGAACACTACGAATGTGATTACTTCGCCGCTGCCAGCTAATATACGTTGTGTCGCAAAAAATAAATCACCACTTAAATATTTCGCGAACCGTACAACAAATGGTGGTTGTATACTTTATATCTTCGTCATAGTGCCCACTGTTATATATAGAACACAATATTACTTTGTGGTTTAAATAAATTAGGCCACTGTAGCCCAACTATTTATTATCTTATAAATGTCTTCTTTATTGTAACAATAAGAATTAAATTACTGTACAATAATACTTCGCATAATAAATAATTTGTGTATACGGCAATGTTTTATCCGGTCATGGTTTCTTGTAGGTAATAAATAAACCTTATTATTCAGCGTTAACTCTACCGTCTCTTCACGTAGGTATACGAAGGATTTTCTTTTTTTATTTCAACGGAGGTTAGAAACCATTTTTAATAATTTATGACAAAGTATATTTATTCAATAATATTACACGTCTTAGATTTATCCCACTTCTGATATTAGACATAATAATTCACGAATGTGCATTCCATTATAGAGCGGAAATTTAAAAAACAAATCTCGAAGGTTTGTAAGTTGTGAGGGGGTGGCGAAGATTGAACCCTACACGTGGTAACCCGCATGTAGTACGAGTTCGGAGACTTAATAGCAGCAATAGTCATCTGTTTAAATTTTTCTCCGGGGCTTATACAACAATCAACACGTTAGTTTCAAAAGTACGTTACTAGTTAGACGCTGTAGACTCTTAAGGCGGCTCCCATACTCGTCCGGGTTGTAATATTAGGGTCAGCACCAATTGACCTAATGCAGCAGCTGTCCGAAGTAGCCGTTTAAAATGTTCTTACAAGTAAATGCTTGTTTAAATTCCCTTGACCAGAACATATAAGGTGAGCTACAATACAAATCCGTAGTAATTCATTGTTTTATATGTTAATATGCAGACCCGTATCTGGCCGGCTAGTGTACATCACTGTCACTTACCACTACATCTCGGCTCATCTTACATTAGATCGAACTTTGAATTGAACCCCGTCATGTGTACGTCTCTACCCTTAACGGCTAAGTTAGTAAACCCCACGACGTAGAATTCCCATTGCAGTACGGACGCAACAAAATGAACTACATAAATATGTTTTAAGTCATTAACATAATTATTTTCAACTGAATATAATAGTAATAATAATATTATTTATATTTAATAGTGACGTTTAAAGTATGTATTTTATTTTTATGATACAATGTCATACGTAACATGTAACTTCACGGCTATAAGCCACGTAGAGGGGTGTAGTATACTCCGAAACATATCACAATATGAACGATAAAGTATTGAGAGCACCAATCCGTATAAATAATGTACACGTATCATGTATATGTGGATATACATGTATAAATAGTGACGAAACAAATGAGGAAACATTATTTCATAGTAGAATTAGCATAATTACGGGCTCGTAATCCTGTACCGGGCGTTGAGAAATCTTATGTGTTATTAGTAGAACCAGTTCCTAAACGATAAGATCACGTGAAATTTGATTTTAGTTTAGAATAACATTAATTGTATGGCTAGTTTTTAAACCAGCTGATACATATATGTATACTGTGAACTATGAGGTAGAGTTACCTGCCGATATTTCTGAAATTCGGCAACTAAACCAAACCTCCCTCTCCCCGCTCTCCCCCTTCTTTACCCCTGTATTCTTCCACAATAGTGATGTAAACGTAACATCACGCCTGTTATCGCCGAAGAGGTGGGCAGAGGAGTGCAGTACACTCCCACGTTTCACCAGTCAACGATATCTTTTCAATATTTTAAGAATAAAAATATTTATAAACATTGCATTCCATAATTGCATTTGGATAAATTGCATTTGGATGGCGATATCTCAATTAAAAATGCTCTCACAAATGGATAGTACCAAAAGCCAATAATGGCGCATGTCATAAAGCTTCGTCAGGTCTAAAAGGAATCTTTACAATTACTTGCCAACTTGTATGACAAACGAAGATTTTTCGATTGCACTATAGGTCATATACAATTGAAACATCAGCGTAATTCATTTAAAATCATATTATTTAGAGAGGAAATAGAGAGGAGTCCGTCGTTTTAAATTAATAATTATCTAAAGAGTTTTTCCAGTGTTAAGTTTTTTTAATTGTCATGGAGGAAGGTAAACATAGAATGAAGCTTTTAGTAACTGTGTATTTGATGGTATATGAGATGAAGTTTGCTGTAGTCTAGGGTCACAAAGACGATAATGAATTCCAATGTTCCTAGACTATTTACCAGGCAAACATCCTATCTTCCATTATCTAGTTTTGTAGTCTGATGTTCAGGACCGGTGGTATATTTGTTGGCGTTCCGGATATTGGTAAACTTTCAAACCAATTGAAGAACACACAAATAGAACAAATTTACTGATACGGTTCTCTTTTGCTTTAATCACAAATTTAATATGAGAATTGTATATACCTACATTTATTTATATAAATGGTCTCAGTGGACTTCCGATTATTAAGAGAGGCTTGTCCAACAGTGGGCTTTTGAAAGTGTACCGATAATAATCTACAAAATGCAATAGACGCTTATCTATATAATTTATGAAACTGTATATACATATATGTATATGGAATCGAAGCGAAATACGTTTTCGTAATTTGAGAATTATTGGGTAAGAAATACATAAACGAATGGCATAGTTTTTTTTTCCATTTCGCAACCACTTCGACAGGAAGTTATTAATTGAATTAAAGAGATGTTAGCGCTTGTTGATAAGGTTTACATATTATTTCTTGTTATATAAAATGTTGTGCCGATTCTCGCCGGCGAGTAATAAGCGAGAACAGGTTGCGGCGGGATGTGCGTAACGGTGTCGGCGTGATGCCCGGCCGGATCATGGTCTCAGCGGTCATTTGGATACTGATATACCGTGCTTTCTTTTATTAAGCGCGTATTAACAAGGTACAGATTAATTGACTGGCCGCATATTAGTTTTCATCGAAAAACATACCTTTTACTTAATGGCTTAGATTGAGATAATCAACTATAAAATGTGCGTTACTGTTACATTCATGTTGAAAGTAACTGTTTAGTGTTGAAAAAAGATACACACAGATTAAATATTTTATAATTTACTGTAGGTACTTGGGCGTCCTAATTTCACAGGTGATGGTCGATACAGACAAACGGACATGTTGAGTGATTTGCCAATTAATATAATTCGTATTGTTTGTTAATTTATTGGTTAGCCGTTTGCTGGACAATCGCAAATGGTCCAAGTTATTTAATCGGACAAGATTAATGATTGTAGCGAAACCGCAAGATTTCAGAATATTAATTAGGTTTACAACATGAGTTCTAAATAATACGTCAGTCCTATAATTTTATGATCTCAACAAATATTGAAGTTGAAGTATAGTAAAGCTTAGAATAACATCGGTTTGAACTATCATATGTCATCATTACAAATTTAATGTAACTGGTAAATCAACAATATTATCATTTACGGTGACCATGAAATGGTCACCAACGATATTATCTATGTATTAAGAAAACATTTCATAGTTCCACAACTACGTTATCGGGAAATTGTACGTACTTGTTCTTTCTGATACGAACCGTTGCGGTCCATATGCTGCGAACATGATCAATAATAAACTTTATATAATATGTTTGTTTTTAAGGCACCCGTTTATTTATCTTCAATACAGAATTTATGAAAAAAAAAATAAACAGCACCCGCAGAGCGTTTTCCCGCGTAAACTCGACACATGTGCTGGCGACATGCGCCGCACGCCTCGTTCCCACTGCGCATGCGTGGGAAACGCCGCTGCCATCTTGCGCCGGCTACCATTTTCAGAGACGCTTCGTTTTTGCCCAGTAAAAGTACCTATTTGTATTATGTAGCCAGTCGATGCAATAAATTCAACTTGTTTAGCAACTGAAATTGTATTTCTTTAAGGCTGTACAGGTATGGTGATTTCTTCTTTGTTTTTTCTTTTTCGTCTGAGTAACGTCATTTTTTATTATTTGTTATAATTAGGTATGTACAAATATGTATCTTAAATAGGTTTAATTATACAAAACGTAGCTTAGTAATGAAGTGATTGTGTCACAATAAGCAGATAGTAGTAAATGTACCTATACATTTATTTTACGTTTTAATGCATTTTGTGAAATCTTATGATTTAAACCAATAAAGATAGGAAAGTAAGACGATGTTATTATACAATACGGATATCCGTTTCATTGGCTCACAATATTCAATGACTTCCGAGCTTGACGCTTTAAAAACACGTTCACTTAATGAATTCACTGCAACACTGCACTTTCATTCATATATCCTGGGGAAGACATCATGAATAGAAGCCAACGCACTATAATCTTGTGAGACCGAGATCGCGCACGCAAGCAACATCTGGCTTAAGTCACAGAAACAGGCGTTTTTTTATTATTTTGTGTCACATTTCTAGAACCATCCATTTCCAATATTCAAATTTAGAATAACACACATAAGCTATAATTTGTATTGTTATTGATTGGAATCACGTATCCATATAAATATAGCCTTTTAAGGAGAACTGTAAACTTTGGTCTTAGAATATTCCCGTAATGTTTTAGCAAACCCACTGAACAAACCCGTTGAATAAATTTATCCGCAGCTTTGTCTTATTGAAACGTTATATAACTTGGGCAATTGCGATGTATGTACATAGGTTCGCTTACCTACATATTTAAAAGAGAACTTGACCGGATACGAACCAGATAATTTACGTCGAAAAAGACTTCCGTAATTATTATTCAAATTAGCAGAACGCTGTATAAAATTTTATACTGCTTTAAAAAGTATTATGGGTCGCAGCTGCCAAGCTGAGTATTTTTTCTTAAGCGATTCGAGTTACTCTGGCATCTTATCTTTGTAAGCAAATTAATGTTATTTCTGCTTTATTAATCAGCACACAACGCTGTTAAAGTATTGAGTACGAATTTTATAGCTGCGTACTTAAGACGGTAAACTTCGTGTTTGTTTATAAACACCGACGATCGTCAACCGGGCGCCATGGGTGAATTTAGTGAATTTGTTACCAGCATTTCAGAATGGCGCTTCAGAAAACGTTTTTTAATTATAATCGATTTTTTAATTGCATATGATCCTTTGCCCGCCAAACATTTACATTACAAGGCACTCAACTTTATTATCCGCCGAGGTGTCTTTTAACCGGTACCTACTCGTACGTAATAAACACCGCTTTACTGAATATCATATTAAAAAAAATTGCCTTACGTTTTATCTACTTTTTGGAACTGGCACGCTGTTGCATTAACATTATCAGTTTTCCCGTAATTAAAAAGTGGATGGGAATGAATGAGCAAACTGTTAATTATATGAATTGACTGTAATGGCAAAACGTATAAAACGATTATAAATTGGCATTCAGCACCACAGGTACGTATGTATTTTCTGAATGTTTCTTCACAGATATAGGTAATTATTCGTGTAGATACATTAGTATTACTTAAGCAGAGTATGTCGTAAGCCGTCTAATCGGAGTCAATCGTTATTCGGCAAGGTAAAGCGCACTTTGAAAATATATTATGACTTCACCGCGATTACCTGTAGAATTATGTATCTTTTACTAAATAATTCTAGTCTTATACTAGCTACCACGTTTTAAATATGTAAATGTTGGTATGCAACGAGCGGCTGGAGCCCGGTTGTCTCAATAGGACACGTTGCAAGATAGCGTTAAATGGAACCATTCTTACAGGTGGAAATTGCGCGTCCTTCTTACGCCATTGGCTAAAATTTCTATGCGCCATAAGCGGATTGGACGTTGTTTATTAAAGACAAATGTGAAACCTATAAAGCAGCGAAACATAATCTTTATGCGAACGTAATAAGATCAATATGTGTCGCATATGTAAATCGGCTGCGTTCAAATATTGTTCTGTGGAACCGGTAAGGAATTCAACGCACGCGCACGATCGCTTGTATCGTGCGCTCATAGAATACGATATCGCAGGGTTAAAGTCCCTTTATGGTCTGCATTTAGATTGTTTTACTTATTTTAGGATCAGCGCTCAAATGGTCGTAATTCATTGGTATCCGACTTCGTTTTTGCAATGTTGCGAATGTTACTAGGAATTGAACACCCATAATCAACTAACTTAATTAACGGCAAATCCTTATGTTTGTGATTCGAGTATATTTCTAGCGACGCCTTTTAAAGTCAACGACATGACGTTGTCGTGCTAGTCTAAATGTAAAATAGCTTAGATACCATTGTTTATGAAATAGTTGAATATCATCAAGCCCGACAAATTTATATCACAGATAAGAATAATTATAGATCGATTAAATATTTAATTACATAAAATTATATTATACATAAAATTAAATATTTATTTACATAAAATTATATTATGTCGATGATAATGTAATAATATTCTACTGATCGTCAAAGTGTACCTATTCATATATTTCCGTGTACCAACAGATATTGTACCTACACTAGTGTCACGTAGGCTATATAAATGCCCGCAACTTCTTCGAACTTGCATCTATTACAAATACGCGAATGAATTCTGTCCATGGTTATTTATAAACAAGTGATACTATAGCTCCATTGTGTTGTCTTGAAGCTGCTACGGAAAATATTGCCTGTTTGTGGTAATCGATCCGTACGGGCGCGGCGAACAGTTTTAGAACGGGACAAATGTTCATATTTTTTGGACTGTTATTACATGTAACGAATTTTATATTTAGAATGTGGCCTTAATGTCTTCGTTACGTAGGTCATGGATGATCGTAGTATTGAGCTGGTAATAATATGTAGTATTAATCTTTTTTAAGGAAATATGTTCGATCAATGTAATTCGCCCGAATTCATTGCGGCAGTTTGAATTCGAACGAGTTTGTAATCTTCACTGCTCTGGAAGTTAACAGGCAGTAGAGAGAGGAGCTGCTAATTATTATTAATAACTACAGCCTGTTTCCAGTTATTTTGAACAAAAAATATCATCATGCAGGTATTTTTGAAACTACGTATTTTTTATCATTGTAACGCTTATGGAGTATAGAGTCAGCTAATTCAAATATACTTATTTATTACTGCATCTTTATTGTAATCATTCATTGTACATATATGGCTACATATATGGCTTTTTAATTGAAGAAAGTAGCGATTATGCAGGCAGCAGCCGCAAGTGGGCGGTCGACGCGCGGACATCTACATACTCGTATGTAAGAATAAGATTAACGTTTAGAGTACCTACCTAATTTAGTTTTATAAAATTATTAATGATATTATCAATTATTGCCATTCACGAGTAGTAGGACAGTGACAATAGAGCTGGTAGAATACATCAGTATTGCAACATCCATCCTATTCGAATTTATTTATGAACGCGCTACTTTGTAAATTTGAGAAGGTCGCCTGTAATATCCCTATATAGCAACTCTTACGATACTCGTCGGAACGAAACCGTATACCATACACGTATCTAATCAAGTAGAATACATCATGAGCTTACTCTATAACAATGGTATATACAATACGCTGTAATAATGCCGGTAGGTATATTCAAATAGACCGGCTTGGAGAACAGAGTAGATTTTTA
>DWTO01002848.1:0-13345 GCA_018244755.1 Jemadia pseudognetus | reverse complement strand
TTTTTTCCCAAATGTTCTAGTTTTTAAGTGTTGCAAGCACCCGTTATACACTGTTACGTCATGAAAGCAACAAACGATCACTAGGACAGATCGACATAACGTCAATATGCAGTCAAAATTTGTATCCGTACGTGAATGAATTCACATATTCTTTGGTCATAAATGATATATACATATAATGTAATGTCGTCCTAATCCGTGTCTATTTAAGTGTTCGTGCCTCCACGTCATGATTCGAATAATAAACAACTACATAATCACTGCCGTTTAGTGATGAAATACTCTACTCTCAGATCAAGAAATCAGTTGGCGTGAAAGCCACCAAAGTTTAGTCTTGTACTCAACGTTAACGATGTGTGCTGCCATTGACTTCTGAATCGCCATACTCTATAGGTGACGTGACGGTACCAATAACGGGGGCATGTAGAGTAGCCCGCTCAAGGGCATACCCACTCTACACATACTCTACAAGTTTTACAATACACCACGTAACACGTACGTTACGTTGCATGAACGCTACCGCAAATGTACTGGTATTACGACCTTGTGTAGCATTAAAAAACGAATCCGTCTTCGCCCAGTCATCTTTACTGTGCCGTGGCCATCAATCTGGACGCCAGCCAGCTAGGCACGTGAATAGCGTGTGTACCAAAAGCTCGACCACGCACTGAGCTTAGCTGCGTGCGAGCGTCGCGTGCTCTCTTCGCGTGTACCGCTCATATAACGGCTAGACTACCACGTGGTGTGCACACGCGACTGACGTATTCTGATAGTACTGTGTCAATGAATGGCGTGATCTTGCTGATTTTTAATCATGGCTCCGTTGCGTGCTGTCTCGCGTGTTTCGGAGGGCGCGAACGAGACAGCACGACAGACGAATTGCGGAAGGTCGACTGCAGTGATTGCTGTCATGCTCTGCACTATAGGCAAAGGATTGTAAGGTAAGGTTTTGCATGGTTACACCAAAGATATATAACCAAAACCTTGTACGTCTAGACTCATATGTTTTGAGTCGAAACTCATGGTGAGAAACAGGAACATCAATTCAAAGCAATGATAAAGGTATTGTGGTATAAGGTTGCTTCTTGCAGAAAGTATATTGCCGGAGCGCTAAGATATTTACAGATTAAGTGAGTCCCAGATACATGTTCATACTAAGTATGGAAGTTGCTATATCCTAATTGCCACTATCAGTAATGATTCTTCAACAACAAAATCTATTTATATATGCGTTGAACTCTACCCGCGATCTCTACCATGTAACATACTAGCGAAAACTGACAGTCTATAGAAAGAAAATAGCAACCCATGACCATCTGGAGAGACCGTGCAAACCTGATTTCACCATGGCCACTTCCGACGTCTTTAATATCTATTATTTTATCAGCGAAAAACGTTCACTACCTACGCCATCAAGTGGGCTCGGTTTAAATGCCACTAGGCTCTGTAATTACGCTACTTTACTCCTCAAGCCTTATAATTCAACCATTTTCCGTTGAAAGCAAAGTAATTAGACGCGCGTAGGTAATAACAACGTAACTACGTGTATTTATATAGCTTGTAAATTTCAAGGACAAGACAATGTTGTCTTTAAAAAACTACGTAACATCACGCTTGTAATGTATCTGCCTGATTGATTGCCGAATATTTTCACTATCCCACACGCTTTCGCACCAATATAACGATTGTTTCACAAAATCGCATTCATCATCAACGTCATCATTATTATCATCAGCCTTTGGAGATCCACTGCTGGACACAGGCCTCCCCTAATCGGCGTTACTCCTTCCGGTCCAGGGCCTTTCGAATTTTGCAGTAACTCGCTGAATTTGAAGAAACCATAACTATTTCTGTCATAAGCCGTAACATATGTATTATCTGGACTTGACGTGGATTGGCTTGTAGGTTATGTGGTTGCTAGTGTGACCGCTGAACGAGAGGTCCTTAGTTCGATCTCTGAGTCGGGTATAATTGAATTTTTTTCTGATGTATCTTAATATGCTCACACCCTATTCCAATACAAGACGTTAACCTAACTGGTCATATATGGGCATATACCTGTACTCTTCTACGTACCTCTTCGGGGATTACAGGCGTGATGTTACTTTTTTAGGGTCTTATTACCATTTTCCGTAATGCGACAAACAAATGAAATCTTATCCGGGTAAACCTTCGGGTACACAACTAGTTAATGTAGGTAATAAAAATCAAGTAGCTTTCTGTTTATGCCTCAAAATTTGATAGCGCAATCAAAAATTCAAAATTCGTCTAAAGTCTATAATAAACGCAAACGCTCAGTGTCTAAGGCAGATCAACTAATGGTAGCCTGTTCGGACCCGGGGTGAGCATTTGCATAACTCATTGTTAGTTGTGACCTGCAATTTTTGGGGGTTTATGTTGGAGTAAGATGATCGGCCGCGCGGGTAATGAGGGGTTTGGGGAAATTAACAATGTTCTGCTCATTGAGAGTATCGTCGGTGAAATGTTTTATGGTAGTATTGCATTTTGCTTTCGCGATGTACTCAACCAAGTCTTATTTTAGAATCGCTTAATGCGACCTTATGTTACACTGTAGCAGTGACAGCCTAGCGATTTAGAAAACAGGATTGAACTCCGGGGCCTCAGTTCAAATCCTTCCGCGCATCTGTTAACCAAAAATGTGTATTTTAAAATTGAACATCAGTTGCCTTTAGGATGTGGTAAGGCTTATTCAGGAATCCTGCACACTTTAAGATTAGAATTCTCCATAAATGTTTTTAACGCGTTTCAATTTTGAATGCGCATTAGCCCAACATGACAGTCTAGTCTTAACTTTTTTCATTCTGCAAGGAGTTCCGTGACAAAGAGTAAAACGAAAAAAGGGTTGATGATAAGGTCCCTAATGGGATAGATACGGAGATTGCTGATATGTGATTTTTCAATTTGCTATTTGTTGATTGTTTTATTGATTACGGACTTATAAGCGTTCTCAATTTAACTACGAAGTGTTTATTATCCGGAACCGTACTGAGCAAAGGTAGTAAGTGAGAAATTGTAATTGTTCACTCCAATTATACAACCAATACATATAGTTATACCGTCTTTATAATTATACAATTATAGGTTGTGACGACCATGAAGACATCTTTGTGCTAAATAGCCACATCATTGTTGTAAACTAGACCTGTGTATGACAATACACAAATGTGTATTTGTTTAATATTCAGTGCTTAATGTTCTTTACCTAATTTATTAGGGGCATAGCGTTACCATTAAATATTAATAATAAATTTAATAGAAACCGTGAAAATATTGCAAAATAGAAGACTTGTGTTACCTGTAGAAGGTCACTTAGAATATAAAAAAATATTAGCGATGAATTGATTGAACATACGATAAGCAATGTTAAGAAATGCGAAATGCTTTTACCTGTTGGATGTTTTATTTATTCAAGTCTATTAAATTATAAAAAGCAAACGGAGTTTTTATGACTAGGTTTGATAAGAACATGATCTGGAAACGGATAGCAACAGTTGAGAGGGCGGTCGCTAGCGACGCAATTTTCTTGTTTTTTAAATCATTCGAGTTATACAAGCTTTAAGATCAATCTGTATCCATAAGACATATATTTACTTAATGATCAAAATATAGAAAATCAGTAACAATAGATTAGGATGAGTACAATAAAATATTAATTCAATGTTACAATATTGTCATAGACGTTTGAAAAAGCTTAAGAACGATTACAATGTTAGGCGCGCTAAGTAGTTTATAATACAAGATTATTATGTACATTCGTCTACTTTTTCTATGTTACAGAAGTAACGCACAGTAACACAGTATAATTATCATGGTCCAAATCATTCCCTTGGTTCCCGTTTTCTATGGTTCACCATAGAAAAGGGGACACAAAGGGTAATCGTAAGCATGGGCTAACGTAACTGGTGAAACGTGTTCCACCACCACTGTATAAGTATTTGTACAGTCGTGTTTGTTTTTTCTTTTTGCACTTTGACGTTTTGCTCGTTTTGTGTATCTTGATTACACGGGTTACGACCTTTTGCCGGGCAACCAGTACTCAGAGATATAATATATGTCTTAATTATCTGGCACGGCTCACGCGCAGTGGGACACTGGCGGGATGTTAGATTTTATTGCAAGTCCGTATTTTATATTAATATTTAAGTTCCATTACATAAATTATAACGTCATTATCGCGCAATTGACAGAATTCTGAATAAACGATTGATTTTATTGTTGGTTGTTGGTAAAGAATTGTTTTTATTCAGCGTTCATGTTTCCAAATTATAATAACCAAGTATTTAACTATGTATGGCATTTTATTGTATCTTTAGTACTTATGGAATGAGGGGTCAAGAAAAAAATATGCATTCTAAGTTCAAGACACTAGTGCAATTTTAAGTAAAATTTTAAAGATAGCTACACGCGTTTTATATGGTTATGATTTGCGATAGTTAGTTAGTTTATGACGTTAGTCAGTTAGTTTTTTGTTTAACCTTTTGGCTTACATCGTAAAAAATTACATATACACAAACGTATCGTTACTACGGTGTTTTTAATATATTAAAACGTTCCCAATTTAATAACAAATAATGACTCTACGAAGCGAAAGACGGAACTAATATACCTAATTACACTGATCCTCCCAGCACCCCTGGTCATTAACCTGTGTGTCTGGAAGACGAAATCCGGGACCTAGAGGCAATAATAATATTCTTTCCCATCAACCCTTGTCAAAGTTCTACTGTTAGACAAAGTCGCGGTTACGGCTATTTCATGCGCTGGCCAAATGCGAGTTACATAATTTAACGCGCCTTTTAAAAACAGCGGATATAAATATTAATCACTAAATCTGTAGTTTATAAGCGACTGTTGCTTTTCGCGAAACGGATAACAGGTCTAATTTAAAATTAGAACGAATTAATCAAATTGACAAAAGAAAAAAAAAGAACAAAAATATTTTCTCCGAATACAACAAGCTTAGTTGACCGAGAAACGAATTTCGGACATCGAAACTCAACGTATGCGTAAACTGACACTAAACGGTGGCGTTACCCTACTTAAATGTCAGTGTCACCTCACACGATTCATGATCTTATTGTTTACATAACAGAGTCCAAATCACTTTGACGTTGCACTCGTGCACTCCGCATGGAAATTCGACTCTTATGCATTATAGGATAAGGTGTTTAATGGTGTGAAGTAGTGTAAGGTAAGACCGACAGTGTAGGATTACTAAGCCCGACGTGTTTTCCATATCATTAAACATTTAACATCTGTACGTCAAATCGCATTTGACCGTTTCATGAGACGAACAGTGTGATTTTAGATATTTAAAAGGGTAAAAATTGTTAATGCATTTTTTACGCGGCTGTACATTGTTACTACACATATGAAGAAGGCTCGATTGTGCCTGATTATCCTAATATCTGTGTCTTGTTGCATACTGGTCAGATCAGAACGAAAAGGATTAAGACTGCCAGCCTGATAAAATTCGAGTTGATAGCCTTCACACACCACGAAGATTTTTCTTCCCCGTTGCAGAACGTCGTCTCAATCTTAAAACACACATATCTTTTGTAAAGAAAGAAGAAAGCTCTCAATGATATTTCATTCCGAGATTAAAGCTTAAGAATAGCACCCTTTGTTATACTGAATACAGAAAACAAACAGCTATGGGAAAATACAATTTAGGGATATTATCACTAAATGGAGTTTTTTTCCAGACAAACAGTTCTGATGACCATTAATTATTATTAAATCAGTGATAATCTTTTCCTTCATTCAAAACCTGGCGTCAACCTCTTTATAACAAAAATGCGTTTTAATGTTAAATATCGCGAGTAAACATGCACACCTTAGAGTTAATAAAAAAAATGTTTTCTAAAGGCGTGAGACGTCAGCTAACCCGCACTTGGCCAGCGTGGCAGACTATAGACTTAACCCTCTCATTCTGAGACCCATCTTCCAACTGTGGGACGTTAAAAGGGTTGAAAAAAATTAAAATCATCAATTTAGGTCCTTCATGGGTAGGTAGCGATTACAGAGTGTCCAACATTACTATCCCTACAGACGTGACATGCTACTTCTGCATTTATCATTTTTTTCATATACGTACGTCGCTCATAGAAACATAACTTCCCCATCAGTCAGTATATGATTAATTTGTTGTACCTACATGTGAATCTTGTTTTCGCTCGGCACATGAATTTTTCAACATTCGCAATGTATGTTCAACACTGATTTATCCGTTATATGCGTATTATATGCGTATGTTTACAAGTTTATGTTTATGAGAACGATTCGAAAACATCTATTCAAGCAAATGGTGGAACAAAATATATATCAGCCCTAATCACTATTTTAAGGAAAAAATATTCCAGTAGCTTGCAACTGCGCGGTTAGCGCCATAAATATCGTTTGGTTGCAATCAGGACTGGAGCACTGCAGTGTGCGCTCTAAAGCTGTGTACACACTGGTTAGTGCTTTTTGGAGTCATTAAATGTGCAATATGTTTAGTTTAAATCTTTGATTTAACAGAAGGCTTCGTTAACACTCCGGGCTTTACTGGAATGGGAGGTCATGAACCAGTCCCTATTTCAGATAGGTATGAAACTAGTAAACCTAAAAAAGCAAACCGCGAAATATAACAATAGGTAACACACACGGAATGCAATTATATCTTGTTTATTATTAATTGTAGGTAAATAATTTACTGTAAACTAAATCTCAGACACAAACTTGTGTTTGAAATATACAATTTGTTATATTTGTTCAACCAAGTTATAAAAAAAGTTCTAGACTTCAACGGGCTCTATTGCTACATAGTCATAATTAACTGAAACGGTCCCTTGTTGCTTCCAACATTATTTGTATTCCAGTGGTATAGTGTATACTCAGCTTTATACTGAGGCTCCTTCATCGTACGTCAAAGCCTCGGCACTCGCGCGTAGCGTTCACTGCATAGAACAGTGAAAACCATGGAGACTATTAATTGGCAAATATAAAGAAGAGCTTGCAATTAATAGTTAATCCAATAAAAAAATCTTTATGACATTTCAATAATCTTTGCTACTAAATCTTGTACAGAATTATAATACAGTATACTCTGTGATTGTACAATAACATATAATTTTGTATAAAAAAATTGAATTTCCTAATTATGTTAATTTAATTATACTTGGCTTTATCCCTCTCATCCTGAGAGAAGACCCATATTTCAGCAGTGGAACGATAAAAAGCGTCGGAAAAAAAATGATACAATGGCCGTATAATATAGTAAATGCACAATATAATGCCAATAATTATAGAAATCGTCATCATAATCAACCCACTTACCATTTCATTGATGGACATTTTTTTATTTGAAGGTAGAGGCTTGTGTTTGGGTCAGGACTCGTCAACTAGAAGGTGGTCGTTTATACCTACGGCCATTGATTACAATCCGCCGCATATCCTACCCAATTTCCTTGAGGAAGGGTAGAATTTTATTATTTAATGCGTTTCGTCTCATCCGCGTGCTCAGTGTTAGCAAGCACTACAACATAGCATAAGGTGGACTTTTATGTATTAATCACCTCTTAAAGTGAGTAAAGTACATAACAATCATTTATTATAAATATAAAAAACCATTTGGAGTTGTTTCGAGATATAAAATATTTCGAATCAAAAATTTGCAAAAAAGGCGTCTCCACACCTCCTTCTGTTCCCCAACGCGAAGATAAGAACCGTCGAGAGATAACACGTACAATACTTATCCAATTAAATTAACCGACTGCGCCAATACGGGTAATGAGTTTCGCGATATTTATTTCAGAGCCATTAAAAATATACCCTCGGAATGTGTTTATGTCCAAATGTAATATGTGTAATATGAAGGCTCATTCCTTAAGGGTCAGAGAGAGAGAGAGAGAGTGAGAGAGATAGCATAACCAACTGTAGAAAAAAACAACGTTTCGTTTGGATAAACTAGCATCAGACCAAACCTTGCTATTTCATAGTTAAGGGTACTGATTTGGAAGTCAGTGAGGTGAGTCGGGAAGGAGATTAGTTACACTTCAATGTTTGTTTTACTAGTCGTAGACATGAATAATTTCAAATTTACACAGTTCTAAGTGACTGAATTATTTCTTAATTTTAAAATACATACTTTAATTTTTATTTCGAGCTCGGTGTATGGATTGCAATGTACTCACCTGTTAATCCATGTCTGGACATAAAATATAACTGGTGTAATGTGGGAATACTTTTCGGGGATTACAATGGTGATGTTACGTAGTTGAACTGTAAATCAAACATCTTCTTCTACCCTGCCAAACATGTTCTTCTACACTGTCTTAAATATCAAATGTAATAATATCCAAATAACAGTTCGCGAGTCAACAACCCCGCGGTACTGGAAACATCTAATTCGTTTGATTAAACGTCTGAATCACGGAGTTCTACGAAGCGGGCCTTTGTGCAATGAGCGCGATCAAAACGCTGCCACTCAACCGATATGCAGCTACTATTGCTTTGTTAATTTTTTTTGTAGAAATAAGTAGTAAAACCTATTATTGTATTTTTCCTATAATAAATAAAATTCTAGGGTTATTATTGTATTGTTCGTCTATTTTGTTATAGAAATTACAGAAGCTATCACGTCAGGAGAAAAGACATTCGAATTTGAATATATTCTTACAAAATACGTGTGACAAACGAAAAAGTAAATAAATCATTGTATTACTAGCAAATGTGCAACATTTTTTTGTTCAAATGTGCAACAATAATTGTCTATCGACTTAGAGATAAGTCTATTGTAAGTATTTAAGATCTGACTTTGACTTTTGGAAAGAACAATGACAGCAAACTAGGTTTAATTAATTAAAATACACCAATATCGAGATACGTATTATATGTAGTATCATCACGCCTATTTCGTGTAGAGGTAATCCTAGTTGTAGAGATCCTGGCACACTGCTATCACAGCTTCGATATTTATTAAATAGTCATGTAATCCTCTATTAGCGGGAATTTTAATATGGCCTACTTTTAAGATGTCTTCTATTTGATCGTCGTACAAAGGAAGAGGGCAAAAATATGAATGTATGGATTTGCATGGGAAATTTATAATCTATACATGGATTTATGGATATTACTATAAATTATATTTATTTATTTTATAAAAACTTTTTAATTTTTTTTCATATAGAAACAAAAACGTAACATCGCGCCTGTAATCTTTGTGGAAATAGGCAGAGGACTGTAGTGCAATCCCACGTTTCATCAGTAACGTTTACATCGCACTATGAAATAGGAAACTATGTATTTGAGTAATTTCTACTAAAAATTAATTTAGAAAATCCTGAACAGGGATTTAATCCCAGGACCTTTCGATCAGCAGTCGCCCTTGGAACTACGAGGCAGTAGAAAACAAAAAAGGCATTCCCAATACATTGTAAACAATAACTACCACTTGTTGAGTATGTACATAAAACGTACGTATGTGTGTATGTGTCCAAGTGCGTGTGTGTGTGTTTTTATTTGTGTTCTCCCTCGTATAGCGTCTGTTTGTGTGAACGAACGATGATAGTAATTACATAATGATAAGTCATTTAAACGTTGCCCGCGGTGCGGGTGTACTAAGTATGGTGCGCAGAAAATTTGGAAATAAATATCACTGGATTATTCCAGTTTAAATGTTTTACCCGTGTTCATTTCCTATCGATCCGAAGGTTACGAAAACTACAGTGAAGATGATTATGTGAAATAAGTTCCGTGAAATGAAAACTTATTTAAATCTAAAATGAAGTTTTCCACTTAATACGTAATTTTTCGATCAAAGGTTTAAACGATTTCTCGTTAGCTTTATGTCTAAAGTTAAATTAAAATGACATTTAGTTCAAACTACATTTGCATATTGGAAATATGACGGAAAGCATAATAATATATTCGTCATTATAGACTCTATTCCAGTTAAAATTTATACTTGTTTTATAATTCTTGTGATAATTAAAAGTTTACCTGAAAGAAAAATACATGTGTCCATCAACATGTAAACTTTTCAAATGCAATTGGTCGATTTTGATTTAAAGTTATTATATAAGTATTTGTTTTGATAACAGGTGTAAAGCAGATTTCTATGCAGCAATTCTTTTTTACGCCCGTTTCATTAATACGAAATTTAAACAAAAATTAACATTTAACCGCTGATTACAAACTGTAAATTCATGCAACATCTAATAACCGATAGTTAATCAAAGATTATAACAATTTAACTGATCACACGCTCCGATTAGATATAATGAGTATAGCCTTCCGAAAAAACAAAACACGGCGAGGCATTCAGAAATAATAACGAATAATCGGCGCCATTACAAAAGTGAATAAAGACTAATTTGCTGACGGTACGTCTATAGATTTCGTGGAAAGAATTCTGTAGCATTTGTCTGATGTGGTGTAATAAGACTCAATTATGAAAAACTTACGACTGTTTTACTTTTGTCTGTGTATACATTTTGTATAATATTTACATATAATGATGTTTATGTTGATCTCTGATGTCCGTCTAGTTGTGTTACAGTAACCAAATGTTGCAAAAAACGTATATCAAGTACTTAGTTCCTCTGCAATTTCACACTAATCAAGCGTGAAATAATACTCCAGGTCTATCGGAGAGAGACGCATGCCTCTACATAAAGATTAATATGTTCCAAGTACTCATTAATACGTTTGCCTTCTGTTTTTCCCGTAACTACAGCTATGTTTAAGCGCTGAATAGTTTTAGTCTCGAGTACAAAGCGAAATGTTAGCTGACAAGAGTAAAGCAACGTGCTATATAAGCTTCGGAGGTTATAATATAATTCTCTCCCTTTTGTTACTATTAAACAATGTTGGGTGGTTTAATTTTGAGCGAAGTTAGACAGAGAGCCGTATTGAGTTGACGTTTTAGGTTCGGTTCCCACCCTGGACATAATTAAATATTTGTGTTACCAGCGTTTTTAAATATTCATGACATTATTTAGAATGGACATAAGAATGTGTATATAAATTTATATATACATGAAGATTATAAGCTATATGCTTTTCACAGGACTGGCTCTGTCTAACATAGAACCCGTTGGCCACGTACATAATGAAATAAATGAGCATAATCAGTTATGATGATGCTTAGTGTTGTCAGAGGTTAAACAGACGGTAAGTTCCCAACGTAATATATTACTCTTTTCCACAGAATACTGCTAAATTGATGAATAAATCTAAATTTGGGCCCGTTGAATATACCACTCATAATCAGTATTGGGTAATTGAGTTGCAAGCACTAAGATGTGCAAAAGACAAGAGTCCAAGCCGCCTCAGCTTTGCTTTTGCCTTTAGTTGAATCGTGAAGTGACTGCTTAGGACTGAAATAAAAATACATTAAGTAATACTGTCAGAAAATTAAATATATAATTAAATAATCGGTACAAAGTATAGCGATTGTATAGCGAAGCGTATAATTATACATCTTGGTTTTCGGTATGAACTCATTATTTTGTTCTGTTATGTCTCTTGCGCAGACACTAACATAGAGAAGAGTTAGGTTGATTGCGCACCAGAAAACAGTCTTCTAAAAATGAAATTATTCTATTCGTTTGTAGTAAATACAGTTGTAATGTAGAAACGCTTAAAACATTATACATTTTTATTTGATATTTCGTATCAATAAGCTAACTCTTATTATTCACACGACTCTCTTACATTTAAAACCTCAAATTACGCCTATAATCCCCGAAAAGATAGGCAGACGAGTATAGTACACTACCACGTTTCTCCAGTTACACTTACGTCCCACTATGGAATAGGTGGTGGGTCTATTGCCATACACCGGGCATGAATCCAGATCCCGAGCCACTACTAGAAAATACACTACAATACACTACAATACACTACACTTGGTTTCATAGATATTACGACGATACTGCAATTAAGTCTTCTAGAGGGTAAGCATTCTTAATTCTCGTCTAACAATTACAGTAACATAACCATCAATACATTTGTCGATCTACTGGACATATGTTCGTTTCGCCATTATGGCAAGTGACATTTATTGTGGGTATTATGATATTTAATTCTAGTCGATCATCAAATATAGATCAATAGATCCGACATATGCGCCATCTGCTCAATGTTATTAACAAAGAGTAGACAACGTTATTTAAGCTGTGATATGGATGTAAGTATATTTAAATTTTCTCTATTTAATTTATTTTTTTTGTAACATGCTTTGAAATAAGCCAAAACTCGCTTACAATTAGCTTAAAAATCAATTATTATATGTTTCAGAACTGGATTATTATGAAAATTCGCAGAATTATGCTAGAATTATTTGAACTACTGGTATTGATGAATTTGAACCATTTGAATTGAAAGTTTTTTTATACCATTGAAAGTTTTTTTATACATTTGCAATTCCAGTAACCCGATTTTAGTAACACGTTACAAAATTGCCCGTATTATAAACGTCACCTTTTAGTTTTTCAAGCAAACCCTTAAGCCCGTCATAAAAATGTATTTTTTTAAACAGTTTTAATTTTAATTTTTCACTTCGACCATCACCATGCAATTATGTTCAGTAGCTATTACTTATTATAATATAATTTGAAAAAAAAACACCCAAGCTTATGGCAATCATGCTTAATTTCCCCATACTGCCAACTGCCGTGCAGGAGCCCGTGTTGCCCGTGCCAGGACATAAATTGCTACATTACTGTTCAATCTACGTACAGACAGACACACAGACCACCCAGCACGCTATAAAATGCAAGAATTATTTTTATATATGCGCTAATATATACGAACATAACTGATTATGAGCAGATGCAATGCGTAAATGTCAAAAGCACCTTACAGCGGGCGGCATTCTGTGCGAGTTGAAGTTTAAAACTGTGAATTTATGTAATAGTTCGACGGTCGGTGCGACTGTGCAAAATGTGATGTAACTTTTATCACTAGCAATCTAATATCCTACCACTGTTGTACATGAGTGTCCTCTCAGTTGTCACGATACTAATTGGTAATCAATTTACGTCCTGAATGTGTCTACTCATGTTTGTAAAGTATATAAAAATATAATTGATTTGTGCAGTTTAGTAAAGTTATATGAACAAATAGACCTTATTATCCATCCATTTACACTGAGAGTAGTAGTGTGTCCAATAATGGGACAATATTAAATTTTATGATGATAATAATTACTATGATGACGATGGCGATAAAAGCAGAAAACATTTGTTGCTTGGCTTTTTGACTGGTTGGTCGTCTTGATTGCAAGCACGACGGTCGGATGGTCTGGATTTAAATCTCGGTTTGGACACTACTCCATTTT
>DWTO01002847.1:0-13346 GCA_018244755.1 Jemadia pseudognetus | reverse complement strand
TTCGGTATTTTATTGTAATAGCGAATACAGTTACCCATAAAAGAATGAGACACCTTTCTTAAGCGAAAGCGCGGTATAGCCAATTTATCCTTATTTCTAGTATTATAATTCCCTCTACTATTATTCCTAGCCAAAGTTTGATTTTTTAGCCAAAGCCTAGCCAAAGTTTAAATTATTTGAACGAGGCGACGAATTGAATAGATGTATCTTCCGGATCTTTTTTAGTATATCTAATATTTGAAACCTATTCCCGAGCTTCAACAAAAGAAAGATCGAAAGTTTTCAAACAACTCAGGTTTATATAGTTCTGTTTCGCTGAAAGGTTGAAATGATATCATACAGAGTATCTGTACTATAGGCAAATAATTCCCTCATGTATGAACATTTCTTACAATAGGTCAAACATTTTTTATCTTGATTTTACATTCCTAATCGGGCATTTTTAAAGCCAACCTTTACTTTCATTGTAAAAATAAGACTATAAAAATGTAACAAAATAATTGCTTATATGCGAATAATATCCTGTTTTTTCCATATATATGTATTTGTAATCTCACACAATATATAATGAAGACACTTACGCCGTGTCTACAAAGTATCATCGGCTGGCCATCGTCCTTTCGCTATGTCATAAAAGAATAAAAAACAAAAGTGCGCGCCAAACGTTAGGGCAGACTCAGAGCAACAGAAAAACATTGCCGGATAAATAAATATAAAAACAATAAAACTGTTGTCTATGGGCAGGAAAATGGCCGCGCTGGGCAGGGGGCGAGTACGGTGGCAATGCTTCGGTAATAAATAAATATTAATGTCTTTCTATACATGCTTTTCCGACTTCCAATTCAACAACCGAATTACCTGTTGTTGATAAGCTGGTAATCATAATCATCATTATTACGTTGTTATTGAAAGTAGTCTCGTGACGATCGTTGCGACGAAATACGAACCTGTTATATCTCCTTGTTTCGTTAGAAAAGTAAGTAATCAATGTGTACTTTTTTAACCCCGAAAGCCTTTTCAGTCTATTGTTATTTAAATAAAGTTCCATCTCGTTTTTCTTTAAATATGAAATTGCAGTCCTGTAATTGGACGTAGTGTAAACAAATAACTATAGAAACACGTGTGTGTGTACTTATGCACGCACGTAAGAAGTTATACTTATTTGGCGTAACAAGATAAAAATATTACTAAAAAATTTCCTTCGCGATATCCCATGTTTGTAGAGAAAATGACAATAATAGAAAAAGGGTATTTAACACGTTGAACGCCAACCAAAATTTTGCGATTTTCCGTTTGGGCCATGGGGGCAACATTTGGGCGACACTAGAACGGTCAGTTCAGGCCATGGGGGACACCATTTGACCGCGATCTAATTTTGACTTCAAAGCCTTCTGACATTCTAACTTAGCTTTTTCAGTATGAAGAATGGGTTTTAATACATTTCCTACAAAATGGAGCAATAATACAAATTGTGTAAAATTGATGAAAATCGTGTTTTCCGTTTCGGCCCCAAGGGCTACTATACTGTCGGCCAAATGGTGACATCCATGGCGTTTAACGTGTTAATACATTGAAAGAAAGTTATATTATAACGCATTATCTATAGCTAAATAAATTTTATTTAAATAACATAAAAAATAATTTTAAATAAACATATGGGCAATTTTTAAGTGCAATTTATACATATAGATATTTATTATTTAATTCACATAAAACAGTTCTCGCGCAAACATGCGTAGATGTACCTTACTCTTATTCTATTGGTAACTTTTTTGACAAACTAAAGTATTTACTAGCTAATGTTACGAGTATGATGTCGGTTTTTCGTGACAGTGTGTGCGCGCAACCAAAAAATTCAGTCTGATCATTTTTCCCTAATGCGCCAAAAGAAGTATAATTTCAATAATTCTGATGTAGGTATTTTCCACTGTGATACAATGCATATTGATATATTTCGTGTACATTATATTGATGTACAGTATTGTTATGAATTTTTTATTTTGATATTATTTTTTCTCTTTTAAATGTTGTGCAAACCTATAATTTAAGTACATAGATGTAACAGTTTTTCTCGTGTAACATTAATTTAATATTATTTTATGTACTTATTTGGTATGTCTAAATAAACGTAACATCACGCCTGTATCCCCGAAGAGGTAGGCAGAGGAGTGTAGCACGTTCCCACAATTCACCAGTTACGTATACGTCCCACTATGGAATAGGTGGTGGGCCTATTGCCTATTGCATATTAAATAAATATGCATCCCGCGTGTGAGTCCCAATTTGAACAAACGCGTGGTTAGACACGCGGTGAGTAGGAAGCGTGCGGGAGGAGGGGGATGTTCTGTTTTCAAATTCAATTGTGCGCTGTCCCGCGGCGATCTTTCTCCGGCGATCCGGAATTGAATATCAATCCGATCCAAAGAACGCAACATGTGGATAAGACCGCTTTAGTTTGTTTTAGATAAACTCGGTATATGTCCAACCTAGAAAAGTTATTTATAGGATTTTATGAACGTAACCAAATTGTCGTCTAACCGGCCCCTTATTAATTTTATCCAGCGAATTCTCTCATTTTTCAGACTATTGCAATGTGGAGTGATAATTTAAAAGGTAGCTAAAATATTTAACATTAATGGACGTAGATTTCTAAAACTAATTTGTACCAAACGGAAAAAGTTTTGTTAACAACAATGTTACGCGGAGTTACTGACATTAAAAGACTTACATATTTGTATAATCCTACTTGAGGATGGTTGATGACAGATGAGTGCTTGCTTGCTGGATGATGACATCTGCTTGCTTGCACTTGCTCGTGCTGCTTTGCTACTTCATTCTCATAACCAACAGACTTAAACTAAGAACATCATCAAATGGACATTTTTTAAAATAACATTTTTCCTAATTACATATTATAATTATACAAATACAAATGTTCTTTCTGGAATGTTCGCTGTACTACTTAAGTCTATGTATTGTTTTTTAGAAAAATTGTTACCCAAACAAAAATATGCTTGTTTGCACAATCGTGGTCATCGTATTTGGCGTTATTTCATGCCAAGATAAAACTCAACTTCAATCTTATGTAAGAAGCTTACTTGTGTAAGCTTCTTCAGCTTAAGCTGTAAAGCTGTTATTTCGCCGAAGCTAGCCGGAACTTCAATCGGCCTGAACCAAAGACAAAAAGGGACAGTTTAAAAGAAGTGTCCACATGGCGCATGTCGCCGGCTGCCACGCGACCGCGGTCAGCACACGTCGCGATTGCGAATTGTAGAGGGGCGAACTTTAGAACAGTTGGCAGTACGTTCAGCATGTATTATAACTGCGGTGCGAATTGCACTTCGAACTACTTGCGCTGCTTTGAGAGTAAAATCCGGCTGACGGAGGAAATTCTATTCCAATGCGAATGTTGATGCGGAGCAAGTCCGATATTAATCAGGGGCAATCAGTGGGCAAGTCTGAAGTCTCATCAAATATATTTGGCACTCAGTGCTCTCTGCCTATCCCGTTATGGGCCTGGCGTGATCATAATAATTTCCAAATATTTATGAAACTATGTAGTCCGCTAGTCTATAGGATGCATATATACATATATCTTAATTGTTTAAAAAAGTCTGTAATCGCCAGTTTACAATTAGCTCTACAAGAATAGTAGGCCAATGCGTAGGAAGCTGGCTGTGTTAGTTCGGCAGTAATAGTGGCAGAGTACGGCTTCACTTGTCAGACTCCAAGAGGACACGACTCGACACGACGGACACGACTACCCGCGGTGGATCTATAAAGATTTAATCATTTTATACCCATCCAATATGTTTAACTCACATCGGATTTTTGTACTTGCTGTCTGGGTGATGTTATTAGAATCGCAGAAAATCCATTTCACGACTCTGTGGTTCTTATAATTCTAAATATCCCAGTTATAAGTCATAAGAAATCTGCTAGTTAACTAATTAATATCGCAATTATCAAAAAGAATAGATATTATGTGCTTGAGGAAACTTAGCTAACTTTTTGTCAGTGACTTACCTACTTGTTATTTTACTATGTTTAAAAAATAAGTTACACCGAAAGTGACTGGCTCGCTGGTCGAGGGGCGGCAGGCGGCCAGGCGCGAGTATCGATCAAGAGGCCTCAGCTAGTAGTACACGGACTGCTTCAAGCAGTTGACACCGACCGCTTGAAGCCTCGGCCGCACGGTGAACAATAGTCATTCATTCGCCGCCGTACACATGACTGCTCGAGCAGTCGCGACCGCTTCAAGCCGTCAACTGCATGACGAAATTCCACCATGCCGTCGACCGCTTGCGAGCGCTCGTGAGGCATACACCGACTGCTCGAGCCGTTGGCTGCGCTAGAGCAGTCGACAGCTTTCCGACTTCCCCTCCCTTCTTTTCTGGCCTCGCGGCGTCTGTCTGTCTCTCTGTCTCGTCTCATTTGTCGACTGATGTTATGTAATTATTCTGTTATGATTGTATACCTAAAATTTATTTAGTCATGTTTATTATTCTCATCATTCTAGGTATTTATAATCTAATTATTCCTTGTAATTTAATTATTCCTAGTAATCTAATTATTGTTTGTCATAATGTTTGCTTTCCCATAACCCCACTTCGACTGCGGTATAAAGTCGACTATTCGAGCGGTTGGTAGCGACAGTAGAGCAGTCAACACCGTTAGCTGCTCGAGCGGTCCGTGTACGTCGCTCAGCCGTCAGCTGCTCGAGCGGTCCGTGTACGTCGCTCAGCCGTTAGCTGCTCCAGCGATCCGTCTTTAGCCGCCCTTCATCGGGTCCATTCTCGGATCAAGCGTACAAGTAGGTATATGGCTTTTAAAATTGAAGTTCCTAGTAGTAGGTATGACGGACTTTAGGAAAAAATTATAATCATCATATTATAGCTACGGTTCTTTATGTCAAAATTGTAATCTCGATCGATCCGACACGTAAATAATGAAATGAATGAAACCACTATGAAAAAAAATTAAATTTAATTGTATTGTAATATATATTATTATTATTGTATTCCCAAATAGTGCTATTCTAACTTGATAAGCTCGTAATGAGGCCGACAACCGCGCGCTAATACGACGACATCGATCACTCGTGTAATCCTAACACGATTATGTTACGTTTATTGGCGCGGCGGCGAGGCAGCGCGTGGCCGGCGCGTGCGGCGCGTGCGGCGCGCGTCGCCTGCTTCGCTTAATAACGGGTTAAATGATGGTTTTGTTTACAATTGACCATTTGTAATTTAGTTTCCCTTCGTGTTGTTTTGATACCGAGAACTTCCCCTTATTTCCATGTTATGACCACTCTTAAGTGTTATTGCTTGCATAAATAAAACGCATACATTTTACAGTAATATGCGATGAGGTTAATTACACATAATTGAAATAAAAATATAATTCGGTCCTTTTTGGTTATTCTGCCGTAGCTCGAGTCGCTTGCTGCTTTGACGTTCAAAAATACATAACAGCACTTACGCGAAACACACCTTTAAACTAATAGATACATTAAGTCTTACCTTTGAAAACAAAGTTTCTCCGTAAGTTTCTTGAGTTAGCTACTTATTAACAAAATGACAAACTTTCACATCACTTGGAGTCCGTATGTGTAATAACTCATTGGCCTCAAGAAAACTGAGTTAATACTTCTTCGCACAAACTACAAGTCGCACGTAAGTCAGTTAAGTTGAGGGCATAATGAGGGGTATAAATACAGGAGAGGGCTGGAAAGTAGCGCGCGCGGCTCGTGGAGGCGCCATCAATTTGATATCAATGAGAGCCGCGTGCTGGGTACGCTTACACACACAAACGATTCAGTCATGTATCGAACCCTCGTACTATAGCATCATCGTCATCGCCGGCTGATCACATAGTCGCTAGCCGTTTTGTACATGGAGTTCAAACGTTTCAGTTGTGCGACTCACGCAAAATCTGCGATTACTCAATATTTTCCCAAAGGTGTTGAATTTATTGCCAATTTGCCCACTTGTAAGTTTCAAAATATCCTGCAATAACGTCGATATCATAATAATAATTTGAAACTTTTAGATGAACTTGTAGGTCGTAGCGGGCTCGCCGCGAGCAGTAGCTACGCACCTCGATTACACTTTCTACCGCGACATGATAGTTATTCAATCAGTTTGCGTTCGACTCTGAGTGTCTCTGAGGAAGGGGTGCGATGACGCTCTTTGGGGGAGCCCTATGTCCAGCAGTGGACTGAGATAGATGGATGATTTTGATAATGTTTCGGTTCTGAAGGACTTGATTTTTGAATCTTGATCTGATCTAATTTTTAACTGCAATCTGATATAAGTACTGACAGGATTAACGGTGCTAGTCGAGAAGGCTGTCGACGTTCAGAGGCGGCAGTTGGACTTGTGATCGTCCTCGGCTCGTTCGCTACCCTGTTAATATAAAAAGTATTTTGTTATTATAAGCTCGGGTGGACTGTACCACAAGCATTATTCAAATAAGTAGTGAACTGGAAATAGTGCGGGGCGTTGTCGGTGCCGGGACATAAACTTGTACATGCTCACATGTGCGCGCTCTCGACAAGTGTGCGCGCGTCGCGGGGCTTCGCAGGATCCAACAAACGATAATTTATTGCTAACTATTAGAACACGGTATAATCTTTTCAATATTTCTTATATATGTATGGCGTTTTGTTTCCATACGCGCCCATGTTTTGCGGCCGATCAAGTGTAGGTATAATATTGTTGTATGCGTTGCGACTCTGACATTAAGGCAGTGTATACTCTAGTCTTGTCTTCATTTCGTTGCAAGCCGTCAGTTCTGATATCAGTATAATATGTATTATGTAGATACTATTGCAGCTCAGCGTACACACGTAGATACATATACCTACATGCATGTAGGTACATGTGTATGGATGGCGTATGGTGTACTCTTCAATATCATTACTGTTCCTCAACCCCAGTTCTTTATTACATTTATCCACTGATATATGTGTGTCAAAGTAGCGGCAGGCGTGCGAAATGTTTTATATAGTTCCGCAATATTGTAACGCTACAGATTACGGAGAGTATACTTACTTGTCATTAAATGTTAAGTACTACGAACGTTACCTACTTGTATTCACTACTGCCTAATTGCAACAGTTCAATACCGTACTTGAGGTTTAATACCTACATCAAAGCCTTCAGCAGCGGCACAGGCGGTGATGGCAAATAGTTTTAATATCTATAAAAACAAACATATTGTGACGTACTCGTACTTACGTTTCAGTAGGTTCGTGAGGCCAGGAGGTGCCGGCCACGCTTCCCCCCGGTGCGTGGTCGTGTTATGTATGCAACAGTTCGCAATGCTCGTGTTGCCTGCGCTGTGCACTTGTTTCATCGTCGACGGACCTGACGTGTCTTGTTCAAACACAAGCGTCTTCATCATCTGGTACGGCGGCGCGGTGTGTTCAACACGCCACCCGACCGTGTTACACTACGTACATACGAGTACCTATAGTGCGTGTCGCTAATGGACAGCTCCGCTACGAGGAGACACACGTTCCACGTCACTGTGAAACCCCTTTGTTATCTTATTAAATATATTTCAACGGCAATTCAGCTAACATACAAAGAGTACGTATAAAGACCATAAACAGAAGAAAGTAAGCACAACAGTGAAAAGAAAAAGTCATCTCAAATACCGTATCCGCCGGCTACACACAAATATTATGTCACTGTCTTTCCTGCACTTATTCGATACTGTTGAATAATTAATAATGTTACTTTCATTTTTATTTGCCAAGTGTTATTGTCATCGAGTTCTGGAGTGGAGACCGCGGCTCGGCAAACGTATTGAATTATTTTTTTCCATTCTGCTGCAACCTCCTCTGCACTGCTTTCTGATTGGGCAAATAGTGTCATAATATAATATTTATTTGATATTATTTACGTAATGTTATTTTACATAATAATACATTTTCTCTTTAAATTTTTCTCCGCACCATTACCTGTCTACAACAATTGTATTAATCTGTGCCACTTAGAAGTAACACAGGTCAAGAAGTAACTGCCACAAAATGTGTAACAGAAATGGCGGACAGGGACGTGTCCCGCAGACTGTGTGTGCGCGTATACACAGCCGTGGCGACGAGTGGCGACGAGTGGCAACGTCACGAGTTACCCATTACTTGCTATTACATAAACCGTTATGTAACAAGTGTATGTAGTGTTCTTTGTGGTCATAAATAACATGGGTAGCGCCGTACGGTGGTACGGCGCCCGCACGAGGTGGCGGTGCGGTGGTATATTTTATAAGTCCCAATAAGTACAGGTGCAAAATTAACCTCGGTCCGGTTGTTTCGGGTTACGGCGCCATAACTGTGCGTTATGGCTTGTATTATTATAACTTTGGGACACGGATCTACGTCTCATGGAACTGCCTTCGGACGACTGTTACTGTCTCAATAATTATTTAATAAAACGGTTGAATGTTTTGTTGACTTCACTGCACAATATCAATCAATGCACTATAATTATATACGATTTAATGTAATCAATTATTATCATTTTAATATGCCAAGTTCCCCAGCTCGATGAACATTTTCGCATTCATACCGATGCGATGAATAAGTATAAAAAAAACAGCTTGCCATGAGTCGTGAGCTTGCTCGGGAGAGACTCGAGTCTAGTGATGCAGTAAGTAGGTGATGCAGTAAGTCACAGTGCAGATCCGATTTTTCGTTTGAAGTTTGCGTTCATGACTGTCTTACAAAGCTTACTTTAAACGCTATTTCACATTGCGGAGTTCAGATAGATATGGTTGAGACTTTGAAACTATTGGTATAATTTTAGCTTCAGTAAAATGTCGCGAAATTCCAATTACAAATAAGTTCATATTCGCTATAAGTTTACAAACTATTTTTCAAAGGTATACTCTCTGGTTGTTCGCCAGCGACGCTACGGAAGCAGGGTTTCGAGAACTTAGGTCTTGCCGTCACCATCACGGCTACCCAATAAAAGTTCGATGATTGTGAAATGTACAGAATCTTCCCAGAATTTTACGTCTGCATAAGTCTTATTGTTAAGTAAATTACAAGCAATGATGCGTGTTCAGTTTTGGTCCGGTTTGAGACTACGTGAACCTCGAAGATAACAGGTAACCGCTGTTAGGAAAATATGTGGTAAAATTCACTTTTGGGGTGCTAACCACTTAACATGGGTCTGCCTGTCTGATGGTGAAGAAAGAAGTTTTATTTGCATATGTAATGTGTCGGAGTGCAGTCGGCTGATCGCGCGGCTCCGCGCGGGGCTGCGTCAGTTCCGTCGCGTGTACATCTTCGTGCACAAGGTTATAAGTTACAGGGTCGGATATTTATTCGTTCCGTTGGATTGTAGTTTTATGGTTGGCCGTAAATGCTCTCTTATTGGTCCGCATTTGAATAATACGAGCCGCGCCAAGCGCTGTAGCGCAAACACATACAGTAAACATGCAGCTGTGTAATTTTTATGGTTTTCAATTTGATATCATTTACCTATTTGTAATTCCGAGCGCGCGTTTTACGTGCACATGGCCAACGTCCGATCGATCTTTACTAAGCAATTTGTTTTAAGATATAGGCACTTATATAAATCTTAATATGGAACAAGTTTAGAACTATGAAAATGTCCTAAAATTAAAATGATATATCAACAAGTTGCTTCGTGTATGATGCTTAGGAATTGATTACAACTTTGTGCTTTTACTTTTAAATTGATAACAACTTTGTGCTGCGACACTGTTCTGCATAATACCATGTAAAGCAGGAACAAGTAGCGGTAGGCCCGTGGCTTGGGTTTCAGTCCCCTAATGCCGACATTCTGGGGTTCCCATGTGTACACTTTAGAATTCACTATAATGCGTTCTAATGCATGTGAAATCTACCAACCTGCATTTGGCCGGTGCGGTTAATTACGACCCTAAATCTTCTCATTCAGAGAGAAAAATCCTCCTCCAACCCTGTTGGAGGATTTTTCTCTCTGGAGGATAAAATGGTTGATTATAATGATAATGATAATTGATCAAACCTGCAATTTTTAAAGCTTCTTAATTCACTGCATGTTGATTGCCTCGTTGGTCGTGTTGGTTGCAAGCGCGACTGCCGATCTAGAGGTGTTGGGTTCGATTCCCGGGTCTGGCACTATAGAATTTTTCTAATTTACAATTTCTAGTAGTGGCTCGGAGTCAATAGGCTCACCACCTATTCCATAGTGGGACGTAAATGTAACTGGTGAAACGTGGGAGTGTTATGCACTCATCTGCCTACCTCTTCGGGGATAACAGGCGTGATGTTACGTTTCTTTATTTACTTTATCGGGTAGATACTCGTAGACCTAAGCAACTGCTTAAAATATATCAAACTCACACCGCACACATTATTGCTGATTACCTTTGCAATTTCTGTATTATTTCCATTCCTTTTTATAATATTCGTTTCTTTTATAACGCGCGCCCGTGTTGCCATATTTAAATTTTATTCGCCTTAATGTTGCCACACACGCTACTGCTTGCAATCTCATACCTATAATATTGCAAGGATTTCTGGAACATGGCTAACGTCTATCTCGTACGAATATGGTTTATTTTCGGAGATTTTAGGAGCAAGTGTAATGTAGTTTCAGTTACAGATGTCGGGAAAATAGAAACGATTTGGAAGCTATGTTTTTATTTAGAACGAGGCCATTTTAGTTCGGAGAGGGACGTTTGATATTTTACCTGTGTTTTGATACGTACCCGTTTTGTTCTTTCAATCGCTCTTGTTTTTATACGATCGTCCGGTGAATCAGGGTAAGGGAAAGATAAGCTCATGAATGTGCACTTATCGTTCGATGTCGGAGATCAAACAATCATTGTGATTTAACTATTTTCCTACTACAGTTCTGGTTGACGATAATTATCTTTATTATTATAAGTACCTACCTACTTTTGTTTGTGTTAAAGTGTTCGGCTCTTCTGTCGTTCATATTTGACGACTAGTCATATTACTATTGGCACAAGTACATTGCTTTTTGAAGGTATTCAAAGCTATAATTCTATATTATGTTCTATAAGGTATAATTCTTTAATATTACTAATTTATTACATTAATTTTCATATTTTTTGTCTAGTGAATATTCTAAATTGTATATAGATAACTAAAGATGTATACCTAATACAGAATGCGGAACGAGTAACCACAGATTGATACATAAATAATTCCTCATTGTTCATACCAAAGAGACTTTATAAAAAAGTCACAATCAGTATAAACGTGAACAATGTGCACTCTTATGATTTAAAAGTGATTTTTGTAAGTGATCTATAAAATATAAAAGGAAATATTGCGAAGATAGAGAAAAGAAAAGAAAAGATCTAAAAGGGAAATATTGCGAAGATAGAAAAAGAAAAGGTTTTAATAATGAAATACGTATAGGAAGTGAAAGATCAAACCTTATGATAACGCCAATCGAATCAAGTTCACTTTCCAAATGTTTATATCTAGCCCGTACCTATATATGCTATATATATCTGTACAGAAGGCTGTATGTTTTCACTGTAACCAATGAATATGTAGAGTATTAAATTTAATTATATTTTAACGAGAGTAGGTACGCCGTACGTACTTGTCGACGAAGCGTGAAGGTGTTACTCGTGAATTTTTTCCTTTCTCTAATTAAGGGGCGGGGCGCCGCGTGCGCCTGGCATCGCGTAAATCATCCACTTATTAAAAGAATGCTACGAATCGAACCTTCTTAAGAAACCAACCTCCTCTCGTTGAGATGATCAAATTTCAACTCTATTTTAAATCAGTAAAGTTAAGTTTGCTTTGTCGATCAATACGGAAAAATGGTATCGTTAGCAGAGCGATTGGAAAAGTAATGCGTTTTAATATAACCGTTAGGTGCCATTGTGAATGATTCTTGTTGTTGTCGAATTTATGGCCGCTTTAAGGTGGAGTTGTTCGATATTAATTTTCTTTTCAATATGCAGTCCTTTTCCTAGGCGCTGTGTTGCCATTTGGGAATAAATCATTTTAGTATTAATGCGAAACTGAGAAAGGTTAGGCACGTGACTCATTCAAATTTATATGCACTGCTTATTAGCATATGTACTTTATTCTTTTAATATTGCACCTGCCGTTGGTCGAATGGTTGCGTGGCACAAGTGCCGATCTGAAGATCCTGCTTTTGAATCTCAGTTCGGGACCAATTCGATTTTTATAATTATAATTTCTAATAGGGGCTCGGAGTTTTGACTTTTGCCCGATGTATTTCATAGTAGAACGTAAACGTAACCGCGGGATTCTACTACACTCCTCTGTCTACCTCTTCGGAAATTATAGGCGTGATGTTACGTACAATATCTGCGTTTTTTAGAAATACATTTTTCAAAAATACCTCTTTGGATATTACTTACAGGTAAGATGTTACGATTTTATTCCTCAGCCTGTTTTCCTTCTCAGTTGCACCGGGCTATACCTACAACTGCATGTATGTGTGACCCGGTGTCGCAGAACAGTCGCGGCAATTAATAGACGTACTCGTATGGTACAGGGTGTAGGCACTAGCCCGCGGGGCGGCCGGGGACGCGCTGTTGGCCCTCTGATCTCGGATAAATTACGCGCAGCGATCGGAAACGTTACACATACAGCGGGATATTCTTATTTGTCTACCGATTTCACATCTTAGGAATCCACTCAGCTGAATAAATCACAAATTCCCTGCTTCGACTCCCGGTGGGGCTACTACCTGAATAATAATAATAAAAGTAAAACTTTATTGGCAGCAAGATGTTTGGCACAATTTTACATTATTTGAAAACTTAAAATCTTGTACCAACTAAAACAATACAACTACTCCTAACTAAATTAATTAATATTAATAATACGAAAAGAAAGATGTCACATGAATAGTAATAAAAAAAGAAGAAACGAATAAACAAAAAAAATTAAATGTGACCCTGACGTTACCGTCACCGCAAAAACACTGTGCTACAACGCAACGGCGAAACGGACAGGGCTCCGCTGTCGTCGTGGCGAATATTGCGTACGACACTGATTTTCAGTCAGGTCCTGTTGGCGCATTCTGTGCGAACGGGCTGGATCGCCGCTATAGTAAAGAAGCCTGCACGAGGCGCGGCAAGTATCTGGCACCACCTGAGGAGGAGTTCAGCTTGTGCCTTTCTTTGTTGGTTCCCCACGAGCCTGGGCATCCATCCTCCGTTTGTGCGCCCTCGCCATCGCTGCGTCCATACCTATCCCACGGTGAAGTTTCGTAGGACACGCGCCCGTGGTGTACATCGACAAGTAATGTCGTGCTTAAAAATTTTTGCCGTCTCTTACCGTAACAGCGCCTACCCGAGTACAGTAC
>DWTO01002846.1:0-13347 GCA_018244755.1 Jemadia pseudognetus | reverse complement strand
TACTTCCTCGCCTTCCATGTCTATCACGAAAAAAATAAGAATGCATTCAGATAGTCAGATCAGACACACACATAGATAGCAAATTAAAAAGAATCTGTATAGGTATGTTGACCAGAGAGCTGATAAAGAGCGTATCCAAATTTTGAAATAGATACACAGATAATGTTACACTCAAATATTTGTTACGGGTGGAAATCGTACGCACAACGCCCGGCTCTGAAGACAGGTTCTATAACCACGGATCAATAGCGCAGCTAGCAATGCTAGGTATAGATTCTAGTTTTAATTGAGTCTTCAGCTTCAAGTAACAAGCATTATTCAGGTCGAGAGAGTCCTTAACTCGGATGCTGCGCGGTCGATCATATTCAGTTAACGGCGAATGTTTTTCACTTTTGTTACAACAAAACTGGGTGATACGCCACCGGCCACGCTGACGAGAACTGGGCTGTTCATCAAAAGGGAACATTCAAGGAGCGTGTGATATATAAGTTAGACAAGCTGCAGTTCTCATCGCAATCCAGCTGAACATTGCCCCTAGCGCTTTTTCCATATTCTTGGGAGATATACACATAAATTTTGACGTAGCTATTTCGCAAAGGGATATGCAGAAACTACAGATTTCCATAGGTTAAGGTCCTTACAAACTTTATTCGATTTTTCTAATTTTGTCAACGTCGTTGCTTCTATAGGTAACGAGCAGCGATATCTTCAATCTGCCCTGAAAGCCTCTGAGCGTCGCTCATAACAAGTGTTACCTAACCAATAATATTCTAGGTTTGCTTGCTAGCTTTTCACTACTACGACCTTTGTAGCTTTAAAACATTTCCCAATACATTTTTATACAGTAAAAGGGTATAAAGTAAGAAACCATTAATATGTTTTCAGTGTTAAAATTATAATAACAGCAATCTCACACCTCCTTACATCTGTGACGAAAAAATGGCGACTTCATTGTTTACTGACGTTGTTATTCGGTAGAATGTCCTCTTGAAATTACTGTCATTCTTTTATATAAGCATACAAGCAAGTTATGTATCTCAACATAAAGTAATTTATGAAATAGAATTGGTAAGTAATATTTGAGTGAAATTTACCGTTAAAGGTTTTTTATCATAACCTCATAATGGCTATTTGTGTATTAGTAAAAACTGGAAACATTCATTTAGTTATATTTTGTCTCTTTGTCCGGACTCACCACCGAAACGGCTGAGCTGTTTCTGACCGCACCATACCTGCCAGCCAGGTCTGCCAGCGCAGGGCTTCGTCGCCTCTAACGACACCCTGTTTCTCATCAAGGGGTTCGGGATTGTATTCTTCCTCCGCCCCGACACGTATAACGTAGAACACTTAATGTTATACAAAACATTTCTTTCCTCCAGATCCGTTACGGGGAAGGCACACGGGTTCGCGTGCGAAATATCGCCACAGACCTGCCGCGTTTCTACATTCAGCACATTTAATGATATAATGTAATGTAACGTACTATATTAACAAACTTCTAGTAAATTAATATCGAATGGCCTTAAAATAATGGTCCCATTTGTCAATCGGGCGCATTCGTGCTCTATCGCCGCTTACGTCACAGCTTTCGGCACTTGCTGTTGCTCAGCCAATAAAAATTGTTTTAATACGATACAATAATTGTTATAATTAAAATACACGACTCTAATATATCTAACATATGAATGTTTGTGTGTAGAAGTGATAGACTAGTGGTTATAGATTGTAATCTTCTGCTTTGGCTTTGGCCAGTCTGGACTTTGAAATATTGCACCTCTGACTTCGCAAATATTAGTGTTTTGTTCTATTAAATATCATATACTATTAACGGTGAAGAAAAACGTCCAATACCCTTCTGTCTTAGCCATTAGGTAGTAATATTCTCTAAGGCATGTTTTTTTCCGAACCTCTTATTGTCTCTAAGGCATGTGAAGCCTGCCAACTTTTCTCTCGCGGTCTACTGCAGTATGAGATCTATGTAAAGCAGATCAGAGTAATAGTTGGTATCATTATAGATTTGACGTTTTTATGCGTGTGTATTGCGCACCTCGGACGCGAAAGTGCGATGGGACGTGCTCGCCTTTTGGTTGGATTGTAATTTCCTAAACCGCTTATACAAAAATACAGGACTTATATAATATAAGGACCTGACGTGAAAATATATATGTATATTTTTATTTATATGTCCTCTATATTTCCCCTAAGGGGTAGGCAAAGCAGTGTAGTGATCCCAATTTTCACGTCCCACGGAATAGAGGGCGAGGGTAACGCTATAAACCCGACACAAATTCAGACTCCGAACTACTCCTGGAAATATAACTTATAGAAATATTTGAAGTAATTAAACAGCACTTCTGTACTTTTGTAATCAACGTTGCGGTATCCGACGAACGTGCTAATGTCAACTTCAGTAGGTACGCGTTGGTCATGACTCATCACCAGTCAAACTGGCTCTTCCCTTCCTGATACACAATAGGTAGGAACGATAGCATTTAATTTTAAATCGTATTAAAGCGTTTCGTTTCGTAATGAGCTTAATAATTATTGTGTAAAATGTAATTAACTATTAAACATTACGTAGGTACCTAAGCATGATTAAATATTGTTACTATATTAAATTAAATAAAAATTAAATGTTGTTACTATATTAAATTAAATAAAAATGCGTGTTTTTACTTATATAAAATTAACAATAACATTCAATGTAAGCCCAAACAAGTGTATAAAATCCATTAATTTTCTATATATTTGTATATTGAATCCATTAATTTACGAAAGATAATTATAAAAAAATATTTATTAAATAGTTAGCGTGCTATTAGAGAAGCCTATGTCCAGCAGTGAACGGGCATAGGATGACGAGAATGATTTATGAAATAATAATATAATAATAATTTTTATTATAAATCAATAAAAATAATAATACATACCGACAGTTAACTTCAAATCTATAAACGTACTTAATAACGTTTATACATAATATAAAATTACACCACTTTCATCACTAAAATTTATGATGGATTATCAATAAATATTATTCATTCCGTATATAATTTAAATCTACACAGACACGCATGTTTTATTCTTTTTGACATGAAAAACGTGTTTTAGATTTAAAAGTACTTGAATACTGTATATCTATAATCAATTCTTACGCGCACATAACCATTATTTTGTATATGTCCTTACTTTAACTTTCATCGCAGCCTTTTCTGGATAACTTACGACATTTACTAGCCAACTCTGTGGTGTTGATGTGAATTGTGAAAATTCACTCTCATATTTTTATCCAAACTAGTCAAAAGAAGCACAATTTCATATAAAATCATTGTCCGGCTCATGACCAAGCGAGTGTTTGACAATGACTTGCCAGATATAAAAACCATAACTAAAAGAGTACAATATACCTACAACGTATGATTTCAACAATTTCAAGAACGATAAACCAAAAATACGTGGATAATGATCCACCATTTTGTAACGCCAAAAGCAAAGCGTGCCATGATGTCCTGTACATACTTGATTTAATATTTACTGTTAAAATAATAACAATAATATGAAAACAACTTTCATATAATAAAAATAACCAAAGTGAAGGGAAATTATATTTCTAGCGTGACACCGCTACAACGTAACGTGATTGTTACAAAGTGAAATATCTCATTATTAAACGTACATAATGTTAAAATTAATAAATAAATATGTATATTCAGTTCGTAAATAAAGTGTGTTGGTACGCGTTTAGGTAACAAGTAATGTCCTTGAGTGCTGTTGGCATGACCAGTTTCCTTATATAAATGTTTATATTAAAATCAGTTAAACATAGATACGAATTTTATAATAAAATAATTGAGAAAAGACCTACCCATTTCTGGAGAAAGTCCAAGAACACAACACACCGTCCGTAATGACACAAATACGTCCACTTATCACAAAAGTCACTTCATTTATTGCGAACTCAAATAAAAGGTATCTGTTTCACAAATTCGTAATGCTGTCGACAATAGATTCGCTTTGCTTGAATTTCGAACACCGAATGCGGCCATTATTAATTTCAAACGCCATTATTAAAACATTCATGAATAATCAAGAACAGAAAAAAGACCGTAATTATAATTAACCGGTTTTAGCTTGATAATATTATTGTATTAATTTATTTTCACGAAAATTCTGGGCAATCCATTATAAAATAAAACAAATAACAATAAAAAAAAATAATAAGCCAGTAATTGTAAAATAATATAAAACTATGTCGAACGAGAACCGAAGCGCGTTGTTGCAGTTGAGAATTCAACGGGGAAAATTACAGTCGATTAATTTAGAGCGACACAGATTAAAATTATTTCGAGTCAAACAACACACAGTTGCGTGAATAATATTTGAATTTCGAGCGTCAGCAGGGTCGGGCAGTCGGGCACTCGCGGCGGCGGTACGCGAACGCTCTAAAAAGATTCTCTTATGAAATAGGCACGTAACGAGCGCGTCGATCGGCAGTCGGCAGTACCGAGGCCCGACCGACTAGTCTCTCTTCAACTACGCTCTAACAATCTGTCCAGCCGGTCCACATTCGCCTGTCTGTATTACACTTAATTGCATTTCAAGCTAAAAGGTCTAATGTGGTATTAGCTGATGTGAAGAGCATTAAACATTTATACGTACAATGTTTCTGTATTTAATCTATCCGTAGATACAATGTAGATTTGAACGTTACAATGAACCATATTTATACAGCTATGCATGCAATTCTGCTATGGAATACATCTGTTTATTGATTTCTTACTTTTAAATTACAAATGTTAGAAAAATGTACATAGTTTTATTGTATTTTGTAACGTCATAGAAATAGCCATAATGCAATAAATATATTTTTCGTCTGAAACGTACATTTCGTTTTGCTAGTTCTAACTAAATATACGACGTACAGAGAATATAATGAACCGTTAAATCACTGTGACTGCATTTTCAAATACTGCCAAGTGTTTTCGGTTGCAATAAGAGAGTTCAAAAGTTATTAAGGTATGCTACGTGTACTGCAAAATTATCCAAATTTAATATATAAGCAATAAATTCTTTACAATAAAGTTAAATCTGAAATGAATATTAAATTGGCATGACTATTAATAGCGAGACGAAAAAGGGCACCGATAAAGAGAGAGGATAAAGAAAAGAGAGACAGAGATTTTACCAGGAGTAATCTTTTGGAGGTCACAAAACTCTGGTCGTGAAACGTCACAACTTGGCATATTAACATTTATTAATTGAAACCAAATTATATATTTACTTGATAGATAATAATCTTGGTCTACATTCAATTATATATCCTCGTGACTATAATTCGTTTATCCAGTTATTGGTCATGTTTATGGATACTGGCATGTTTGCTAGTCGACGCTAGGGGGCGCTGGGCCCCGTTAGAAAAAATTAACCTATCACAATTTTTCGTAATAAACTCCAATATAAAATAGTTACCTTTTTTCCATGTCCAGACATTTGTGACACACTTTGTAACCGTTCGTAAATAATAAAACACCGTATCTGATCGACGCACTTTTAACCTTCGAACTTCAACCATCCGTAACAAAGTATATTTAATAAACAGACAATAAATAAACTTAGTTAAATAAAGGAGAATAATAATTTTACTTCGACAATTTTTGTATATACTTAGTCTTTGCTCACGTCGCTTTTTTGTATTGCTCTCGGTTACCTGTTATTATCATTAAGTGTTGTGAACATAATTTAAACTACCACTACAAAAAAATGATGCGAATTCTGCGAGCAACTATTCCAGGTTCGATTCTCAACTAGCGTATCTGAACGTCTTTTCAATCTGTTCTGTACTTGAGCCGACACATAATACTAGCACTTGAGGCTTCAAATAAATTGAGGTTTTTTCTTTCTAAATTCAAATAAACATATGACTGACAATAAAATTTGAGTAGGAAACACGTGTGAAAAAAGTATGTACATTTAGCTTAACGTTATATTAATATTATTTAGTGTAATTATTTTATGTCGAAGCAATAGGATCACCCACTATTCCATGGGACGCATAACAAAACCGTTGAGAAGTGTGAAACTATATTTCTTTATATAACCCCTCGGGAAAATACTGGCGTAATTTTAAACACTTCATATATTTCGACGTTGATGCGTTCTTTTAACCCTTAGACACATTTATATACAGAAATTTGATCCTTACGCCTTGGCAATAACGATATGGTGCATTGCAGATATTAGTAGAACAAACGCCTAACAATTACCTTCAGACATATTTAAAGATGATTCTAGAAAAGTAAAATCAAGTTCTTTTAGCACACAACCATTACGAATCACAAGGAGTCCATAGACAACATCAGGAAACATTCTAGTGTGCGAGGAACACTTTTCGACTACACGTGTTCATTTATGCCTGCCTTACCTAACGAAGCGTATTGTCTATCCGACTACAGTGTAATTATGTACACAGACTTATAAACAAATTACCTAAAATTATGTATAAGAAGTGTCCACGACGCTGCGTACGGATGATGCGTGCGTAGCAACCTTTTTGTTTTTATAAATTTCCATTTTTAAAACATCCGCGGTCGATAAGCATGGTGTCATTCGGGAACTACTAGAAATTTCTACTTGAAAATGTAAGCCAGGAAAATCCAATAATATCGAACCCGGGATATGAACTCAGGTACTCTCGACCGGTATCTACGTATGAAACGAAGAGATCAAAAAATTCATAACTACTTTTTCATATAAAAAAAATATCTACATCCTTATATCGTAAACGTAACTGGTGAAACGTGGGAGTGTTCTACATTCCTCTGCCTACCTCTTCGGGGATTACAGGCGTGATGTTACGTTCAAATTATTCCGCTATACAACTTGACCACTGATCTACAACGACGAAGATAACGAAACTGCAGTGGAAGGAACCTCAGGGCTAAAGGACTAAGGACGTAATAAAAATTACATATTATAATTATTATGGAAAGATTTTAGTGGTCGATTTATTTCGAAAACAACCGTTTCATATTTACGATTTATAGGTACATATTTTCTAGATTTTCGTTCAGCTTTCTATCGAATTCAGTATCAAAGCTGCCATTAAGGAAATTAGGTTCTTTCGCGTTTCGACCCCGTATTTCCTTAATGCTCTACCTGAATACACCCAAAGGAATACTTTCATGTTTTTAAAAATATCACAATCGACTATTAGGTACTTCCAAGGTGAAATTTGTTGTCATGCATAATGAGTTTTTGAAGACTTCAAAATTTTATTCGTTTAGTTAAAAGGATTAATAACAGTGTAACTAGATAATTAATTTTTCTTGGATGTAACATTTCTGAACAAATCTACCGTCTCGCTGCCGCGACTATACGACTGCGTAAGGGTATCTTTGTCTGACAATAATACTTTAGTGATATTCGAATTGTTTAAAAATTATTTCCTACTTTTGATCTCTTTATATCTTGTCAAGATAATCATAATAACAGTGCGATTTAGAGTCGATTTCTAAATATAGAATCTATTGAGAGTCCTTCACTTACTTCTTTACTTTTATTTCGTTTTTTTCATTTATATAATGCATTTTAAATGTATTATATTTGTAAATAGTTCACCATTCACTACTTTGCATTGTAGGATTGTTATGCTGTAAAAAGCTCTTCAAACGAGTTCTTAGCGAAGTGTACAACCTGTTATTATTAACCTCGCAGCAAGTTATTCGAGAATGTTGACCCAGTTCTATTTCGCGATTCCAGGAATTTATAGCGCCATTTCTTTAATAATACTTACTACCCTTGGGCAAAAGAATAAACAAGATTTTCTAATTAGGTCTGTTTATATTCTTCGTAAGCTTCGCGGCGTATCGAAAGTAGCAGATGTCTGTGACTAGTTGTCGAAGGAGTCAATGCTGCTGTAGAACCATATGTTTTTCCGTTGAGTAGCAACTTTTGCGTGATTGTCGTCGGGCTTGCAACACCGACATATTGAGTGTTTTAAGCTTTGTTCTTGAGGTTGAATATATTGTTAAACGGAATTAGTAATTCCGCTACTGGTATTAAATAGAATCACATTGATATTTAAAATTCGAACCAAATAACAATGATAATTACATTACGCGGTCCGTCATATCTCTAAGCAAGCAGAGCCGGTAAGCACCGCGCAATAAGTGCTATGGTTTCCACACGCCGATAGACCATAAAAGATCTAGCTACATGTAATAAGGTAGGTACATGAACTACACTTAAAAATGTTAATTTTAAATAAGTATTTTAAACACACTTCCTTAAGGTTGTACCCGTTGTGTTATAATAACAGGAAGACGTTGCGTTTTTCTTTGCATTATAGTCAACGTGACCATCATTATCAAAGTCATCACCACCAGATCATCCTTAACCCAGTGGTTGTTCTACTGTTGGAAACGAATCTCCTCCTAGCAAGAGCTAGATGTATAAGACCATAGTTTACCGACACTGCCCAATTGTGTGTTTAGGTAATTATTAAACTCCACTCGCCTTAGACAACACTAAAGAGAATGAGGTGATACTTAAGTTTATATTCTTGACGATGATTTCCTTCACCGTTATAATAAGGTAATGTTCAGATGAAAATGCGCCTACTCTAATTGAAGGATAAGATTTCCAGTTTCTACGATATTATCAGTACGTTTCTGGATCCTTTTATCTTTCGTTATAGCCGCACAAAGTCGATAGAGCCGAGGGGCACCGAACTAATATCATTGATGTCTTCCGTAAGTATTCTCCGAAAGCCGCCTCTTGTAACTAGGACAGGCTTTGATCGTCCTCCATTACACTACTCGGATCGATCGACTGCATTGATTTATAATGTACACATAATATATGTATAAGTTAAACATATTATAAACTTCAAGCCCTTTCAATAAGGTTTATCGACTAAAATAAAAGATAATAACTGAAACAGGTGATACGAAATGCGAAGAACAGGACATGGACAGTATGGGAATCCAATTTCATACGAAAAGTATTAACTACTACTTATACACGACGTTTACTTTGTTATAATATATACATATTTAACATGTTGTATAACTTTATGATTGTATGTGTGAAAGCATTGAAATTTTACAAGAAGCCGACAGCAAAATGAGTTTGTTTCAGCCTCTATTTGTACCGCTAGGCACTTTACAGACGCTGACACCTTGTACCCTTGGGAGGAGGATGAAAGAGTATACCGTGCTCCGGATGATCTAAGATGTCTGCCTTATCTATGAGCTATGTAAGAAATGATGGTTAACAGCAACCGAGACATAAAAGTTCACACGAGAGGCAAAAGTTCAACATTACATGATTCTCATCGAATACTCTTAGACATTTGGAAACTATTAACAGTTAATTTATATACACATTCCAAGTCAATTAGCATATAATACTTATGTATTTCTTGATGATTTACATTTATTCAACCAATTTACAATCTGTACCGAGGAATTCAATAGTTTTAAATCAACATAACGCCTAACATTTATTATTTAGCAACGTAGTACTTGTTTAAATGGTTAACTTAGCACCAACCACGGCCAGCAACCAAGCACGATCTGTTAGTTTCCAAATTAATTTATTTAATATTAATATTTATCGTTTAGTATAACGTGCACAATAAATACTGTGCACAATGTCCATTGACTGTCACTTGATCTGAAAATTACTCCAGCAAGCTGTTCTGGTTTGTTTTTGTCAAGATGCGAGCCATATGAGGGGTCCGTGCCCAGTATCGAGAGGAAAGGGTTGTAGATAAAATACAAACCTTTTCTTAACTACACCATGGCGATACGAGTAGGTAAATCTTTGAGCTCTTTGAAGAGTCTGTAATAAAATGCCGGGTGACATCGGTTGCTAGGCAACCCTGTCGATTCCGCTCAGGATCTATTGTGACGACGGATCATCTAATTAGCTGGGATTACGTTACCGGTGAGATAATCGTTTCTGATATTCTTTTTTTAAATATATTTGCTAAGATAAATCGAAGAAATCTTCGAGAGCAGCGCTTAAAATGGAGTATACCTACACTTTCCCGGAAGTAATCATGAGAACAAAGTATGCTTACTTTCTAAATATTAGAAAATTATTAGTAATTTTAAGAAAAATAATGTAATTCCCAGTGTATTGTAATAGAAAGCTTTCTGGTGCTTCCTTTTCTTCAGTATCATAGCCATTTTGTAATTCAGACTATGTATATTCTACTCGCTACATGAGCTTGGGCGACAGAGGTCGCAGACATGTTGCTATTTTTCACAAGTAGGGTTGTCTCATATCTTAGCGCGTTTGTCTCTGTCTATATTATTATATTAAAATTTATCATCTGTTGATCTACTAACGCTCGTAGAGCGGATAGTTGATTATTTGTTACAGTAGGACATACCTAATATACTATATAGCTAATACGCAAATATTGGAAATGACATCACGCCTGTATTTCCGCGAAGCGGTAGGCAAAAGTATGTAGTAGTAAACACGCTTTTTGCCATACACTAGGCACACATCCAGACCCCGTGAAATTATTGAGGATTACAGGATAGGAATACACAATAACTCTTTACCCCACTTCGGAACTGAATGTAGGACCTCTTGATCAGCAGTAGCACTTAGAACCACCGGAACAGCAAGTCAAACAATGCTGAGCATTTGATGAAGCTGAGCAATGAATGTCAGTCAAACTACGTTTTTTTCTGTTATAATAGAGTAATTTGTCCCATTTGATTCCATTAATTATTATAAATTTCAATGTGTTGTTGTACTAAGATTATACATTAAGTAGATAATGAAACTAAAGCCTTCTTCGGTCGGACCCTCCGTACGTCGCTTTAGGAGACAGGTTAATGAACTTCAAAAGCAAGTTAACTTATTATATAACATAAACATCTTCTAAGTAGGAGGATCAAGTTCTTTTACCGGGAATTGTTATTTCGTTGAAGGAAAATCGTCGTAACACCGAAGGAATGGAGTTTGTTTTAGATTGGCAACAACATTCGTATCAATTTAATAGTTCAGCACATCTGACCTATGTTACGTTTACACATTTCTATAAGTCAGTACAACAGTTTAGTTTAGTAGTGTAATTTGATGCCGAACTTCCCGCTTAGTTGTACACTCTCGTAGAGTTTGCTAACATACAGACGAGTACATTAAGGATTTTAGGGTAAATGACATTTCGATACAAAAATTGTTGCTTAAAATTTAAAATGCTTGCTAAAATAAACATATTCTGACTTTTAAGTTTTAAAAGTATTAACACTATAGGAAATGGGTCAAAGTCTATGAATATACGTATCCTTACGCCAGTAATCCTCGAAAGGGTAGGCAGAGGAGTGTAGTACACTCCCACTTACACTACTCCCACTCACAAGTTACGTTATGCGTCCCACTATGGAATAGGTGGTGAACCTGTTGTCACACCTGGGGCACACATTCAGACTCCGAGCCACTACTAGAAAATCTACATTAGAAAAATCTAGTAGTACCCGAACCGAGATTTGAACCCAGGACCAATACAAGCAACGCGGCAGTCCAGTCATGTTTATAAATAACAGATTTTTTCGCAAATTTTATTTAATAGGTATCTATACATAAAATTGAACACGTTTTAACTAACATTTCTCTTGTCCGTACAACTGAACAAGCATTGCGTTTAACAATACATATAATTATATTATATTCTAATACAAATGTATAATCTGCAAGGCCATAATTCAAATGAAAAAAAAAACTTAATTATAATTGTAATGCTTAATTTAAACTGATTTTACTTATTCATCAATGAACGTGCTCTGGCAACTTTAGCATAAAGAAACTGCTTACTACGATTTACAGGACAAACCCTTCAGTGTAGTGGATGGAGGTGTGTCAGTCCAATAGAATGCTGATGCGAACGAGGCTCGCGGGTAAGTGCAGAGGGTGGCAGGTCGACGAACTCGCCCCGCGGAACACAAGCCGAACGAGAATGAATTTCTGAAATTCGCACACAATTGAAATCGATTGGAATTAAGAATTTATAGCCTCACATTGTTGTAATGAGATCTATGAAGAAATTTACGGTATTAGACTTGATTAATACAATACAGTGCATTCGATCATAAATCTAGGATGTATAACATAATGTCATGCCCGTATTTTCGCGAAGGGTTTGGCAGTTCGGCAAATTTTCAATTCGTTTTTATATTGAACCGCATCCATCTCGTGATATTACTTGCTTATTGCAAAATGTAAACTGGGTTGGTAAATTTTAAACATTTCCTCTCTACTAAGAGAGGAAGCTTATTCCTACAAGCTGCTCCAACGGGAACCCGAACACTGCAGGTCAGTAGATTATCTATGATAACAAGTTATTATATGCTGCTGAAGCTCCCAGAATATCGAACTGATTATTATAACGCGGTAACAGGCGAGAACTAGTCCATGCGGACTTTGAGGCAACCAAAGAAACGTGAGAATGTAATCGCCGAACTTTGTTATCACTTCCATTCGTAACTTGCGACTGCTACAGAAGCGCAAGCGGTATAAATTTGTATCTACATGTAATATTAGTAACAATGGATCATATGTGATGTATATGTCACTATATTTCAACATTTTTTAACCGACTTCAAAAAAGGAGGAGGTATTCAATTCGTCTGTATTTTTTTTATGAATATAAGAGAAGGACGTCTGGTTTGTAAGGCTATAGATATTTGACACTCGGAAGTTCCTGCCTACTACGTAAGGGACCTGTTGTGATGGTTTATTATCACCCTTGTTGGTTTATTATTAATCCAGTGTTGAAGTGTAATTTAATGGAGGGTCCACTGTGTATGCACCATTTCATGGGAAACACGACACTGACTGCAACAGTTTTCTATTGAAACACGGATTGTACCAAAGCAAAAAACGGTTTCTGGTTCGTACCTAACAGTATACGAGTACGTACGCGAATATTGATTTTAGCTTGTTCGAAGGCAACAGTTTGTCGGAAATTCGTTCCGACAAGAGCTTCCGTGAAATCATAATACCGTACTACTTTAGCCATTAGTCTTCTTCTTTATAACGTTCTATGCAATAGTCTGCAACTAGTAGCTACACTTTTGAATTACTTGAAAATGTCTTGTAGTGAATTACAAGACGGTGGTAGATATTGTTAAATATGTAAATACTAGACACGGTAGATAGGTAGTGGTTAATATATTTTTTTATTTATTTACGCTGTATTGTAATGTAACAGCTTGAGTTAGATGCTAAGGACGCTTTTTTCGTAGTAGTTATTGTGTTCAGCTCATCACGAGGAGGATCCTCATCGAGTGTTGTGCCAGCCCACGTGGTTTCTGGAATAAGAGTGAG
>DWTO01002845.1:0-13348 GCA_018244755.1 Jemadia pseudognetus | reverse complement strand
CATGGTAGCAGAGACAGAAAGTCAAAAAAGAGTAGTAAAATATGTTTAATATGATTATGATCCCGCCTATAATCCCCGAAGAGGTAGGCAGAGGAGTGTAGTACAAACCCACGATTCATCAGTTACGTTTACGTCCCACTAAGGAATAGGTGTGCCTATTGCCATGCACCGGGCACATATACAGACTACGAGTCATTACTAAGAAATTTAACTAGAAATTCTATTTAGAAAAACTCCGGTAGTACCCGACTCCTAATTTATTTTTTCGGTAATTACAGCCGTGATGATACAGTTAAAGTATAAACACGAGAAATTATATTGTGTTAAACAGGGCCATTATTTACGCAAAAGAAAAAAAGAGTTAACCGAGAGTCAGGTCCAAGTATCGGGCGTGTTCCACAATGAGGTCTTTGTGTGTTAAAATAATAATCATTATACTGACAAATTTACCTACACATCGAATGGAGTATAAAGTGTGATACTTTGGTTTAAAAAAATAGTTTTGTAATTATTTAAAAACTTTCTTATGCCAAAAGGAGGTAATTTAAAATGAGACTCTTCAGGGTTTAAAAAGTTTATAAAGTCTTTAGTTTATAAAGTAGGGTATATTAATTTTTTTTTAATTAGGCATTTCAACATTAAACAGACGTAGCTTTTCGTCCATGGCATCTGACAAAATGTTAATTTTGTTCATATTTCGCGCATAAAAACGGAAAATGCAAAAGAGGAATTAATATCATTTTTGTGTCATAAAATACGATATCAAAAGGGGTCTTTTTTAAGTATCAAAATAAGTACCTATATTTCGTGTAACGTCGTATTTAAAAAAAACGATTTTAAAATTTCTTTAATTTATGGCCTTTTTACTAGGTGGTCCTATTGCTAATTATCGATCTTTACGAGACAACTTTTACGGTAATCTTTTTGCGATCAATGAGACCGCGCCCTACGTTCAGCTATAAGACTTAATAGATGATTGATTAAACTGAGACATAATTTATTGCTAGCAATAGCTAGTCTTTAGTATACTAATAAATATCTTACTTCGAATATTAGACAGATAACAACATTATTAATATAGCCTAGTATCGATAGTATCTACTGGAATTATTTTTGTAGACTAAACTCTTATAGCAGCTTTCTATTTTATTGTTAATAGGCATTAGGGTGTATTACTATTAAATTGGTTACTGGGGAGTTTGAATTTGGAAAAAAATAAGGCCGACGATTCTATTTTAAGTATAATTACAAACTGATGACTTATCTAAATTCCAAATCACAGATTCAAAAACACATGTCCGTCAAATCGCATCGTAATTTCTTTATCATATTTGATTAACCCTTCAAACCGGCCAGTAATTACGAAACAGATGCAACGCTGATTAATTACTAGAAAAAGTGTCTGGGCAGCCACCTGCCTCGAATCTCGCTTTCAATTTGACGTAAAAAACTCTTTAAAAAGCACACCGAAATTTTTTAGGCCCTAATCTCGTATGTAAATCGACTAGTCATTGTCTTTGGTTGTAAAAACTCGACGGAAGTGTGGGATTGAGATTTTTTAATCTACATTTCATTATTAGCGTGGCTATGCTGTGGTTGTGTTTTGGCGCCAAGAGCTTTTTTGTTTTTAAAGTCCGCGTATTCAGCCAACGGCAAGTTAATTAAATATATTATGACATTCGATTTTAATAATCTTAATAAATACCCACTTAACAAATTGTATGAAAAATATATACTGCCTATGTTTACTATTTTATTTAATTTTTTCCCTTTTATCATCTTTCCATAAACTCTTTTTTAAGTTCAAACTGTATTTTTTTTGTTATTAAACTCATACATACACGCAGAAGATACGGATTTTTTTGAAATTATATCGAGACATACATTAATTTAATAAAAAAGAATCGTATCTAAAATTAAATTTATTTATTTTTCTGTACATTAATAATAAAAATATCTTGTTGATGACTATAATAAAAATTTACTAAACTGTAACGTAAGAAGTTCATTCTCAAAAAAAGTATGAACCCAGAATGTTCTTCAACAGCATGAGTTAACGGAAACTTAATGTGGTTTCCTTTATGGTCTGTTCTTGCCAAATTCGTTTCCTGACCTCGTGACCCCATACCCTTACTTGGCAACTTTTTAATCACATCCAGAGACAAACAGTCACGAACTTAAGAACTTCGCACGGATGTCGCGCATCAGAAAAAAAATTCTATCCAAATCTTTTAAACCTGTACAAAGGCCACATTAATATTCATAAAGCAGCCGCATTGCGCATATCAATCACCGTGGAATAGCTAATCGGTTGCACGAACATATCCCGCCGTATTGTCTTGTATGGGCTATGTCATTAGCGCCTTTTCTCTGGGAACTTTTGAATTTAGAGTTCCGCGTACTCACACTTGTCTATGGAATCACTGCTATAGTTTGTTGTACAATTTTCGTTCTATTTGTATAGTAGCACACAATTTGACATTATTTAATAACATTCATAATACATTTATAATAGTTATATATATGATACCTTGTACTACACTCCTCTGCCCACCTCTTCTGGAATAACAGGCGTGATGTTACGTTTATAATATTTATAATTATTCATTGATTATTTATTATTATCGTATCTTAATGTTTGAACAAGAAAAGAAATTATTAATGACCGTTACTTTTTATCAATACCTTGATCTATTAATAAACACAAATAAAAAAAAATACATAACCCAAACATTCTAATTAAGCGAACCGCACAGAAACCATAACTGATAACAGTTACAAAGGCAGATAATTAAACTATTATCCATATAGACAATTCTTTCAGTTGTAAATATTTCAAAATAAATCAAACTAACATACGGAACACGTACTTCTAAAACGCGATTAGGGTTCCAGACATTTTTTAAAGAACGAAGCATCTTATGCAAATGTCATATTGACAAAAGCGTGTTTTTGTTTATCCTTTAAGAAATTACCTTAGTGTCCGGATTACGTATTCAAGTTGCTGAGAGGGGTGAGTAAACATGAGTTTTTGGCGCTGCGAATACGCTAATTATGATCTTATTGCATTCAAATGCACTTTGGCTGAACGGTGCACGTGTTCTGTGCGGTAGATAACGAGACACGTAATTATTGGTTCCGTTTTCGTCTGTTGTCGTCATGGGAATGTTTTTTTTTTTAATTTTGCACCAGTACCCTTAATGATATGATGGATTTTTTTTATTGTATCTAATTATTTATGTGTAATGATGTAAATATGGATGCTTGTTTTGTACAAAAATTTAATGTAAATATATAAGGTGGAAATGACATATTACAATGTACGAATGGAGTCTTTCTTTCAATTTCATCCAATTACACTCAGGAATGATGGTTTTCGTTGTAATTGCCTTTGACGGGTAAAATATTATTATTATATGTTCACGTTAGATTCCTTTCGGAGTAGGTAGAGAGCGCCGAAAGTACGAAAATCGGATTTCAGTCGGAGATCATCAAAAACATTCGTGAATAAATTTTGTATGGTCACTGAAATTAACATTAATATGTCGTCAAGATCTATGACGTCACAGCATTGATTTGCAATCGTCTGAAATAAACGGTCGATATTTTTTCCGTTTCCGGTTCCAAGTTTTTTATAACCAAATGCAGGGCGTGGATCTTGTCTTGTCAGAGCTGACTGTTGGAAATCCGCATTCTGTAGCTATCAATATCGATCGAGACAAACGTATGTATCCGACATTTTGAATTTTTTTGAATTTCGAACTTTTCTGAACCGGAGTGCTTAAGGTGCTATCCGAAGCTGGTAAGTATATAAGCAGAGTCACCTGTCCAAGAGCCAAAAGTAAGACGGCACATGCTGCACTGGCCTGCACTGGCCACCTCCCCACTCCCCACGAGCCGACTCCAGCTGATTGTTACACCGTACCAATTATTTACAATCAGCAGCCGGGTCACAGCTACAAGCGTGCCCCAAGTACTCGGTATCCTTTACATATTATAATTTTTCATATTACAGAAAGCTTGCTAAATGACTTTTCAGGGTCAATGAGCATAGTGGTGTTCACTCTAATACGTTACACAGTTGATTTGATGTCAGTAGTGCCGCTATTAGTTTGTAAAGTTGTTACTTAGTTGATAAAAAATACTTTTGAAATTTTGTTTTTTATTTCAACATCTAGTGTAAATTTTTGCAGTTTCCAATATACCTACAGTTCTATTTGTTAACCGACTTCAAAAAGGAGGAGGTACTCAATTCGTCTGTATGTTTTTTTAATGTTTGTTCGAAACTCTTAACTGGGTGAACCGATTTTGATGATTCTTTTTTTAATCGAAAGGTAATGCTTCCCATGTGGTCCCATGTTATGTTGGACTTTAAGAAAAATATAGAGATAGCATATATTATTAAGTACATTGTTGTAATTTTTAAAATAATATATCATAACATTAAAAACTGTAGAACATTCTCAAGCCAAAAAAACAATATATTTTTTGCAATCTTGGCAAAAAACCTTGCATCTAAGACATCGTGAGACTTGCATATAATTAAATGTACGGGTTTGAATACCATACGTGACCACTTTCATAAAATTAAAAAAGCTACATTCCTTTGTTTTTTTTTGCGGGGCCACGCAGTCCTAACAACCCTTGCGACTAGTTTGTGCGATTTGCATATTCTGTGGCGATTTTTTTAGCCTCACAGATTATGCAAATATGTTTTTTGGACATCGAGCAGAGAAAGAACTTTTTTTTCACTCTTTTTATGATGTTTCTTCGCCTGAGAAAGTGTTGAGAATGACGTTCAGTGAGTTATGAGAAAAAAGCTTAAGTTTTTTTGTTCCGATTGATGATTTGAATTTTTTTTTATTGCTTCTCACTATTATTAAATCTTAGAAATACAAGATGGCGGATACCTGGTATATGTGTGTGTGTGTGAATTTAATGTTTTTAATATAGAAAAATATATGTAAGGATATTAACGACAGTATTATAAGACGAAATTTTGTGTTTTTTTATTAGCATCATCAACATCATTAGCCTGTTTAAGTCGACAGTTGGACATCGGCCTCGACTTGGAGGTTCTTGCTCTTAATCCCTACGCTGGGCAAGCGGGCTGGGAGTCGCAGAGCACGGATCCTCGTACCACCTAAGCTGCTACCCATAGGCGGTCAGGGCGCGCAGCTGTGCCTAGAGAGACGGCGCCGTACCGCGATCTGTGAGCGCCGGGTTTTGTTGCTTCTTACCACACCCTGTTATTACTTATTATTTTTTACTGAAATATTGTTTCAATCTGTAAAAGAATATGAAGTTAACGTGGTAAATTAAAAATATACAATTTAATAGTGTCTTGTGTAAATGACCCGGCTGTAAAAGATCTTTAAAATATTATTCAGTTTCTGTAGTAGTACATAACATCCATCAATCTGTATATAACGGTACGACCGTAATTATACAATAGAAAAAACATAGACACATTTTTTTCTAGCACATATTTTTTTACCTGCGCCAGGGGTGGAGCTAAGCCTCCCCACGTTTTTTTTAAATTACAAAACCAATGGTTCCTAGGGGTTGCTATTATGAGGGTGGTAACATTTTTTTTATGAGCTACGAAGATCGATATATTTCCCGCGCACAGATCACATTGGCGCGCTCTGGGCTCGTTCCGTTCCGCGCAACAAAAGACGGGCACCCCTTTTATGTAAAGTTTTATTCATCAATTTTTTTTCCACCACGCTAACGGTTGGAACGATTCTTTTCGGTAATAACTAGGGTTGGTATTAAAAGGGGTTGTTTTTTGTGAGCGTCCTTCCACACGCGAGTCTAAGCGAAACTGTTGCCGGCACGCAAGTCTGCTTTAGTTTTCAGCTTGTAAAATTTTATAAGGAATAGGAGACAGTGTTTGTAGAAAAATTTTATGATATTATTGTAATCATGTGCTTTTTTTACACAAAATCAACTGTGCTCTATGTGACACGTTCCTTGCCACGGACGACGACTAGATCAATGGATGGATAGCAGAATTAATATAACATTCTCATAATTAAAAAAAATGGACAATAAAGTACCTACTTATCGTCGAGTCGAGCCGCCGAGTGTTTTAGAAATACAACGTTTATGAAATATACCATAAAAATTGTCATATTGTTTTATGACGTAAATAAACAGAGTAAAATATTTTATTTACGCAGACATATGTGTTAACTTACGTATTTAGAACAAAACCTTTAAATACTAATTATTGTTGTGAGAAATGAAACCTACATAAGAGTTACCAATTCCGCCTACCTCAGTAGAATATCCACACAGTTGAGGGAGGGCCCTGTCCAACACTGGACGCCGGGGGTTGAATTGACGACATATGTATTCGTAATATCAGTTATATTTATTAACACTTTTAACATGTAACATGTACATTTGATGTGACCGTCTGTCTTTAAACATAGCGCGTGTGGAACTGGTACCAATATAATCCAAAGTGAACTGTGAAATAAAATTTTACTGTACATTGCTGGTGAAGTACGGTCTACCAGACTTGCATGTCTTGGACAGTCTGCAATGGTGTTTAAATATAATCATTATTACGTAGTTTACTTCAAACCATTTCATACGCCTGATTGATTATGTACTAAACAGTTCATCGCAAAACTGTATGGAGACGTCAGCGACTGCCATGTTTCGCCATAATTCGCCAACCGGTCTCTCCACGCGCTATTTTTACTGCTTAATCTGTTTTACGCAGTTTGTACACTATCCTAATTAATACATTAATAAACAACATTTCTAATTACTGCAAGTAAAGAGCGGCGACAGCGTAGCGATTTGTCAGACAACCGATTACAAGCTCGACTCTTATAAGGACATAATTATTTGTTTTGATTGAAAGCAAAAATGTCTTTATATACTTATATGTATTTAGAATTATACATTATATTGTTATAAATTAGTGTTTATAACTATTTTTTACGAACTGATTTATTATTTGTATTTTTAAGGGTAGAGATATTTAGCACTTGGTGTTCGCTACCTACCATGTAGGAGTACCACAATAAAATACCTGTAGTGTTTCGGCGGCGGTCTGGTTACCACAGTATCAACTGTGCCTATTTTGGAATAAAATGGTCGCGTGTAAGTAGACCCAATTACTATTATAAATATCCTGTATGTGGTCGCAGTGGTGGTGACGTCAGCGCCGGCCAACGAGGCGGAGCTGCAGTTGTACCGCGTGATGCAGCGCGCCAGCCTCCTGGCCTACTACGACACGCTGCTCGAGATGGGTACGTGCTCTTGTTGTTGCCCGCGTTGAACGGTGGTTATATTGCGACACTCACGCGGGCTCGCTCGATACGATATGGAGTAGACAAGTGTAATTAATATTGATGTTTGTATTAAATATCTTCAATATTTTTATGGTAATTCATTTTTTTATTACTTTTTTCATTGTTGTTGACACTGTAAATAATTTTATCTGGTTTGTGCATTTTCTATATATTATTTTTATATCTGTGATTAATACAAAACATTAATAATATGAACTACTGAAAATATTTTTGTTAGGAATATTATCAAAACTATTTTATGAAAGCTTAGAAAGAACGAACAGAAATTAATATATAAAAACAAATCCAATCTCAAGTAATAACAACGCAGAGGACCATAATGTTGAGCAGCAGCGCCTCTTCGGTGATCACAAAAACGTGTGATAACAGCCACCATCAGCTCACACACTCGCTTAATTTAGGAGCACATATGCAAATGTCTTACGTGACCATTTTGCGAAGGGGCTTGGGATGAGCAGAAAACAAAAAAAAACAAAAGAATAAGACCGGCCAACCCTTCGAGTAATTGCCAGAATTAAAAAGTAAAAATGGAGGGAAAAAAAGCGAATTTGCATGGGACGCCGCGCGTTTTTTCCCGTATGGAAATATATTTTTTGATCTTGTTGCCGTAATGATGAGAAAGGCTTTTTTACGGTGTTCCTATGAGCGCGCTGCTTGGCTAAATGATCGACGTCTTGCTTGTGATCGAGCACAGATAATATATTTTATATTGTGCTGATTTGTTACTTAATATGTTTGTGTTATTTGGCTATTGTTTTTAAAGTTTAAAAAAAAGGCTATAAATATTCAAAATATTTTGTTGTGCTGGCCGCATTTATTTTGTGGCTTGTTGTAAAATTATCTCAACTTCATTGATTTATACTTTATTGTTTTCTAAAAGTCTAAATATGACAGTAAAATGGTATAAAACAGTAAAAAACGAGAATCCAATTGCAGACGATTTTATTTGTTTTATTTGTTGAATTCCAGGTGGTGATGACGTGCAGCAGCTCTGTGACGCCGGCGAGGAGGAGTTCTTAGAGATCATGGCACTCGTTGGCATGGCGTCTAAGCCTCTCCACGTGAGACGACTCCAGAAGGCGCTCCAGGAATGGGTCAACAATCCAGCCCTCTTCCAAATCCCCATCGTCCCCAACATTTGTCCCTCCGACAACCCTTTCATCCAATGCAACCAAAGACTCCTAAATATACCCCCGTCAATACCAAATGTGCTACCCCGGACAGTAGCCTCCCCTGATAATAACAGACCTATGTATAGTCCGTCCCCGGGGGCGCCCGACAACAGCTGTGGCTCCACCGCCTCGGCGCCGAACGCCAGTCCTGTTCATAATCCACCGAACACCTTCACCAAAATCATGTTACCTTCGTCTCCGACGCCCGCCACGCCAGTCACTTCAACGGCGAGATCATTCTCCCCCCAAAGCGCTTGTCCCCCAGCCTCGTCCGGATCTAGTCCAAGTTCAGTCACATCTCCCGTCCAGTTAACGCCAGTTCTTCTAGATGTTCATGTGCAGAAGTTAGCAGCGGCGGCGGAGAAGTTGAGCAAGCACTTGCCGCAGCTGGAGCCAAAGCCACAGAACACGAAGAAGAAGATGTGCAAGGACCTGGAGTTGGTGATGATGATGCCGGAGTCGGACCCGCGGAGGATGGAGGAGATAAGGAAGTACGCGGCGATCTATGGCAGGTTCGACTGCAAGAGGAAACCTGAGAAGCCGCTGACACTGCACGAGGTGGGTTTGATTCGACTATATTAATCACTCTCTTCGTATATTTACGCTGGCTTTGGAAACTTGTGATTACCCGATCTGAAAATTTCGAAAATGTTATGGGCCGACCTGTTGTCATGGATTTATCTAGTGTTGTTATTTCCTGTTTTCAGGTAATGGTGAATGAAGCCGCAGCCCAAATATGCCGCTGCGTGCCGGCGCTGCTGACCAGACGCGACGAGCTGTTCCCGCTGGCGCGGCAGCTGGTCCGGCGCGCCGGACTGCACTACTCCAAGCATGGGTGTGGATAGTCTTGCATTATCCCTCATCTTGGAAGTCTGGTCACTGCCTAAGTGCCGGACTGAACTATGGACAATCAAAAGTTCATCGCTACTTTTATTGATTGTTACTGTAATTAATTTAAGACATGAGAAGAAGCAGTACCTACTGCTATCTTAACCATACCAAGTTATAGTTTTTTTTTCTTAAAATAGACCTACACACACTACGACACTAAATCACGATCAGATTTGTTACACTAAAGCAGTCACTGGAATGTTTATTTTAGAATAATTCCCTTCAGGTTAGCACCGGCGAGCTCGGCGGAGGAGCGCGAGCGCGACGAGGAGGAGGCGCCGGCCAAGCGGCCGCGGCAGGTGGCGCCACACGTACACCTCGCAGACTAGACCTGCGCTGCACACCTTAACCCACCTAACCCGGCTGCACGTATTCACTGGGGATTAGAATCCATCACTCACCAATAAAACTCATAAAAATGGGTTAGGGCTGACATTGGAGGTTTATACAAATCTGTATGGTTTCTGACGCAAGCACAAAGCATCCCTTATATCTAGATTTTAATCCAGCATGTAGTATGCTGTTCGTGGTGTTGTCCGCGTCTGCTAAAAAGTTTTCCTAATTTCGTGATCATGCCTATCAATAAAATGGCGCTGTTGTCGGTATTACATACTAAAATCCATTATTATACAGTAGTGGATTTCAGTGATAGATGATACTTACTTAATCAAAACCTTTAAAAAATGTCTTTGATTAGACAGACTACCACTAACCAACAAAAATATACGAGTGAACCTTGGTAATGGTTTGAAGTGTTTTGAATTTTGAGGACTAGGTACTAGATAATGCTTAAGATTAAGCATAGTCCAATAAGATCTGATAAGAGTATTGATACCACAGAACCTAGTTGGGTTCGTAGTAACTGAATGAGAAAAGCAAATAACAAAAAATAAATGATTATCATAGTGTTAGTCAAAATGTAAATAGTTTAAAGTTTAAATTATAGAATAAAAAATTCAATGACAAAGCTAGATTACTGTAAATGTTTTTCATTAAATTATATTTTATGAGAACCTAATAGATATGACAATTCAATTTAAAATACATCTAATTTGTATAGAAACAACCGCAGTTTAAAATTACTTGTGTTTTAAATATTATTGGCCAAAACTTCTTCCTTGTAATACACCATATGCATAATACTTCGTTTACTAATTCATTCGTCTTATTTGTTTCTGATAAGGGATGGAAAAGTAATCATAGTTAGTCATTCTATCATTTTGGTATTTATTATAGAAATTAATTTTCTCGCGATACAGTAAAGGTGAGCATGTCAATCAAACGCCTTGTTAAATTCAATCTTTAGCCCCTACTTACGCTGTAGTTTATTTTATTATAGTTACTGGTTTGGCTTCTTGTAACGGTGAGTAGAAATTTATTATTTACATTTTGTAAAATGTGCACTTTATTTCATATATACATGCATGCGTATATATTTAGATTTATCTTGTTTATTTAGAAATCCTGTGTATATAAAAATATATTTATTTAGAAACATTCTAGAATCGGTATCTGGAGAAGTCTGTAATTCATCATATTTGTAAAAAAATTAGTTGCGTGTGTACTGTATATTCTAAAAAGTGCAGCAGACATTAATAACATTTTTTTAGGACACAGAAGATGGCAACGGTGTCCGAGCCAGTCCTGATACTGCTAGAAGCGCTTCGAATCACAGGTGGGATATATGTCCTTCACAAATTAACTTCTCCCCGCACCCCCGAGCTATCACCTGGCGACGCTCTTGGAGTCTACTAAAATTAATGGTAGTTATAATTAGTTTGGTCGTTTCCAGCTGGTGGGGTATGAAGACTGAAAGCGACGACGCCGACTCCAGGTGCTCCTACTCCAGCACCAGCACTCCGCCGCCCGTGAGACTCGTTATCATTTAAATCCATATTTGTCGAAGCTACTTCCATTACCCACTGTGTAATTCAGTATTGTATATCTGTTTCTATTTTATGAGTTTTTAGTGACATTAGTTCGTTAACAAATAACCACATATTAAGTGGTCACTGCCAGTATGTGGGCAATAATGTCTACATAAACCCTCAAGTAGCCTATAAATATAGATACTACTTAAAACATGTATGTCATATCGATTATAGAAACAGTAGTACACGAAATGGTAAAGTAGTAGTGGTAGGAACGGCACGGTAGGTTATGGAAGTAGAGCGAAGTGGCGACGTGCCGCTCGGCGCCGGCAGGAGGCGGAGGAGGCGCGGCCGCAGGTGGTGGCGGCGCGCGGCGACAGCATCATCGCCGTGGCCAACCCCGCGCTGCAGCCGCCGCCGCACCCCGCGCGCAACCACTCCAACTGACGCGCTCGCCGCGCGGCGCCGGCCTGCGCTCGCCTCGCTCCACGCCTTGTCTATGCCTGTCCCTGGTTACATCGATTTTTTTATTTTTTGTTATTAGTAGTTTTGTCATAGAGATATTATACAGATAGAGTGGACGAGCTATAGGCACGTACGTAAGTGAAAACGTCGCTTTGATAGATACAAAAAGAACGTGTATTTGTGTAACAGTAGTATACTCGTATGTGGTGGCGCGCGGAACGGCTGGCGGAGACAATACTTTACTGAGAGAAACGAGTACAAAATTTATTATCTATCTCTTTGGACAAGTCGACGTGTTGCTTGGCTCGTCTACTCTGTGTATATTCTCTATGCTGTGCACTGCCAATTGTTTTGACAACTCTACATGAAAGTATTTCTACCTTTCTCTTTGACAGCCAGTGAATGGTTAATTTTCTTCTTCGGTCCTCACGATAATAAATTAAAACAGATAATAAAGCAATGTTTGTAAACGGCTTTATGTTAAATAAATTGTGCGATGATCGCGACGAATCTCCCCAATGTCATCACGGACTTGTTAAGATGAACCATATAATAAAACTAAAAAAAACAACATTCAAATTATTTAGCTTATTAGCTGCTTCGTATGAGGTGTTATGATTTCTGTTCAAAAGTAGCCACATATTTTTCGTACCAGTGAAATTAATTTTGCGTTGTCATTTTCAAAATCTAACAAAATATTTCATCACAATGTTTATACAAGATATGATAACTGTATCAGCGCCATCTATTACTGATTAGGTGTATTACATATTATGTTACGATGACATTCGTGAAATCTTTGATGAATTGAGATTTCTTAGTGGATTTTACACAATTTAATTATTAGTAATTATTTTTGCAATTCGTTTAGTAATTCTTGTGACTGTCGTCATGTATTTATTATTTTTATAGAATTTAAGCTTCAAAGAACAACGAAAGAAATTAATACATTCCACCAAATAATATAAGATAAAGTGTAAATAATTGTAACCTAGTGTAAGACGAATGAAGCCATAATTTGCCTTAGTCATTATAATTAGCGCGTAAGTATTTAAACTGACCGTCTAGAAGCGAGCGTTTAATTCGGGAAGGTCGTAAGTGGCGTTGCTTTCAATACAAAAAAAGGCAATAAAAATGTTATTTTGGAATTAGCGTTGATTTCGCGCGCTTTTATCGGCATGGGGCGCTGCGAACGCTTTTTTTGCTAAAATATTCTCTAGCATTCGTCCAGCGGCTACACCTAATTCTTATAGTAACTAAGTTTATTTTATTCTACTGAAATGCAACACAAAATATATGATAAAGAATATTATTAATCCGTAAATAATTTCACTTTCATATTACATACTGTATTAGCAACGCCACATCTCAAGTTATAGATATCCATGTTGTAACGACTGTTTGAAAACATCTTCGTGGCATAGTATATAGTAAGACAAGATAATGTCTTCACGTGTTTCGTCGTCACAGGATGACGAAACACGTCAGGAAAAACACGAAACACCTACAATTTCACCTTTTTTATAATATAATATTTCGGAAACTCCCCCTTGGCCAGCGTGGTGGACGATGCTCTTAATCCTTCCCATTCTAAGAGGAGACCCGTGCCCAGCAG
>DWTO01002844.1:0-13349 GCA_018244755.1 Jemadia pseudognetus | reverse complement strand
TCGACCCGGGAATCGAACCCAGGACCTCCTAATCGTCAGTCGCACTTACAACCAACACGACCAACGAGGCAGTCAAAACTTATTTTACTAGTAGCACTAATAACAGTTAACGTATGTTTCCCAATTTGTCTGAAACATGGTTGACGATGTATTTAAGCTTTATGCAGTTGCGAGAACGAAGCGCGGTAGGAAAAAAGAGAATCAAGACGTTAAATATATGTATCAAAATAACATCTATTAGTATCATTGAGTTAAGTTCTCGAAAAGCATATTTCGAAGACTCATTTTGACGTCGCAATTAATATTCTGTTGCTTTGGCTTGGAAATTGCTGCATTGATTAAAAAATTGTATGTTAACCTTGAGGTATTCGTTGGTTATAGACAGTTTCCAGTTATTTCGTAATTTTGTAAAAAAAGGTAAGAAATAATTAGAAAGAAATAGTTAGATGTCATTTCTAGACATTGATTAAGCTATGTACGTATGTTTTGAGCACATGAGGTGGGCGATAAATTCCATGCTTTGTGTTCTTCTACTGTATTCATGTTTTTTGCCGGCCTTTCACAAATGCTCAGACGCAGGATCATATAAATTTAACGTTGAATTTTCTTTTAAACAATTTTAAATTTATAACTCTGTGGCTCTTTGTTGGTACTGCGATATAAATTACGGTTTCAAATGCTTTATTCTTTGTGACAATAAGTGACGTAACCAATTATTATTAAATTATTATTGGTATTATTATAAGACTATTATTATAACTGCCGCGCGACTCCTGATCGCGAGGTCCTGGGTACAAATCCCGGGTCGGGTACTTATGGATTTTTCAAATTTAGATTTTTTAGTAGTGGCTTGAAGTCTGGATTTGTGCTTAATGTATGGCAATAAGCTTACCAGCTATTCCTTAGTGGGACGTAAACGTAACTGGTGAAATGTTAAAGCATACTACACTCCTTTGCCTACCTCTTCGGAGTTTACAGGCGTGACTAAGTAACTTTTTTTTACCAAACAAAACTTCAAAAACATTTTTTTTAATATATTTATTACTGAATATACGATTAGATTAATAGTCTGTTACATATCATTTCACGGAAATACCTTCTATTCCAAATGTTCGCGCCGCATTAGATATTAAAATTATCATACTTCACATTTTACATTTCAATGCAGCATGCATCAATCTTTATCATGATAAAGAGATCTTCAAGTTCCCAACAACAAAACTGCATAAGGGATGATGCATTCTTCCCGATCCTCAGTCCGGCGATCGTTCAATGCCCTTTCGTGCGCAAAATTTCAAATTCACTTCGAATTGCACGTGAAAGCGTTCGAAAATTCTGAAAAATCCCATATCTACTTTATTCATTTCTTCGCATGAATGTAGGAATATGTCGTCTCATTGTATGCATGGCTCCGAAGCGGTCCAGGTGTATTCAATTTCTGTTTTTATCAACGCTTTAACTTCAGTACCGAAAATAATTCACCGCTTCCTTAAAGAGGAATAACCATACCTACAATAAAAACAGAATATATGCTAATACGTAATAAAAATTAAATTTTTCATATCGGTATAGCTGATAAGTTCTCAAGTATTGTCAAGTATTGTCCCGCTTTCGATTGCATGACCGCCTATCTATTACGGAACCCAATTAGTGAAACATGTGGGTGCGCTGCACTACTTTGCCTAACTCTTCGGGGATTTTAGGCGTGAAGTTACGTTATTATTATCAAGTCATCTACGGTGGGAATGTGTACTTTGTTTTCGAAAGAGCGAGGGGCGGGGGAGTGGGGACGTTTTAATAAATAAATTAACATTTTCACGTTTAATTTCGTACATCAGGAAGCGAGGAGAGCGGGGTGTCCGGGCGAGGCAGGCAAGACGTATCCTCGCCGTGCGCTTCGGTGACGCTGCTCTTGTAATCCCTTAAAGTGCTCAAACTGAGAAAATAAGGGTTAAGTTTTAAAAGCACTTCGTCTGGTACTGTGCTTGGGTTGTTTTATAATCGTTAGCGGATATAATTAATGTTCTAGTGCCTACTGTTGAATTGGACCAGGGGTCGTATCATTACTAGTGAAACGTGCGAGCACTACGCTCCTCTGCCTATCCCTTCGGGGAAATATTGGCGTGATGTTATGTTGTTTTTCCACACTGTAATTAATAGTATTTAACCTAAGTTCGTATTAGATTTAATCCGGTATTGATACTTATTATTTTTTTACAAATTATTATTATATGGAAAATAAGCTTCATTTTATCTTTTAATGTATCTTTTATATTAAATACGCTCCGTAGAATTTAGAGCGAGGATATATTGACTACAGCTGGCGTGAAAATATATAAACAGAACGACATATGACCGAAGTGGCCGCTTGGTGAAAACTGGTCACACAAAATTTCTGTTTCACATCTCGATTCTCACGTTTTCAGTGACACCGCTGCAGTCTTGTAACATACACTGAACGGGAACAACGTACATACGACAATCGGATCTTGTTTAAATATATAATGAGGGAACCGTCACAGCCGGCGGGCCGCGTCGCCTCCGCTTTTAACTTTTTCAATAACAAACGATTTATCGACATTTGCTCCAACTACCGGGCGGGTGCCGTTAAATAGCCGATTAGACGGAATTAATTTTCATGAAAACGGCACGGAAAAATTACTACAATTGTTTGTAGTTTGTATTTATGAATATTTGTAGCTAAACGTCAGCACAATGTGTTTAAATGTAAGCACTACTAATATACTAAGTAACGGTATTCATAGATTAAAAATTAGTTTCAGTACCAAAAGTAATTGTAGTCATCGATATTTGTTCAATTGCTTTATAGTCTATTTCATTATTGGGAGAAGCTGTATTAAACATTCTCTTTTACTTTCATTTTAATATTTTTTTATTTTAGTATACAGAGAGACGTATTTTAATATGCTAAATTGATAATCAAATGGTATCTCGAAAATATTTTATTATTTTTCTCTCAAAAAAATGTACTTGTATTTGTCTTATTTATAAAGGAAAATAAGAGAAAGATTTGATAAGGTTTGATAAATTTGTCTTTCGACTGGATATTAATATCCAGTCGAAATTATTAATGGGATATTATTGATGTCATGCCATCGTGCCAGATTCTTTATGGTGTAGGCAAAGTAGCAGTAACAGAAATATAGCAATGGAATGTCGGTAAAAAACCAATGATATTCATCTATTTTGCAAATTATTCACTGAATTTCAAATGACCTCAACATCTTTGCCTCAACGTATCGAGTACCCACAGCTGGCGGCGTATTGGCGTTTTGTTTTTGTAATTGACGCAATTAAATTTTCATTATAATCGTTCATAAGGCTATTTTCACACATCGTTCACAGTGTGTTTGCGAGAGAACAAATTATCTACATTACTGTCAGAAATGTAACGAGCAGAATTATGTATAGACAGCAGTTTATTAATATTAATCATTCCGTATAAACGTGTGACTCATGTTGAATACACGTGTACTTCAATGAAGAGTGTTGATTAATAAGTAATAAGACATAGACCTACTGAAATCCATATATGTACTCGTATGTAACGATATTTCATATTATTAATTATTAAAGTTTATGGAAGTTTATATCAGAGTAAATCGCTAATAATTTAATTGTATCTTTAGATTTTAGAAACACCATATAATACTTATCATCACACCTGTAGGTACTTCCCGAAGAGGTAGGCATAGAGGTGTAGTACTCGTAAATTCCCACGTTTCACCAGTTCAGTTTACGTCCCACCATGGAATAGGTGGTGGGCCTATTGCTATACGCCGGGCACAAATCCAGACTTCGAGCCATTACTAGAAATTTTAAATAGAGAAATTAATTTTTTTTTTCAATCGCAAGCTACCTGACGTAATAATATGTATGTAAATAGGAATTCTAAATTAGAAATACCCGATTGTATCCGACCCGGGATATGAACCCCAGAACCTATTGACAAGCAGTCGCGCTTGTACTCACTATAACAACGCGACTTGGCTCATTTGGACTTTTCTAATTTAGGATAAAACTAATGGCCGTAAGTGGCGCTGCCCGAAATTTTAAAAAAAAAGTAAAAAAAAAATAGTTTTATTTATTTAGATTTTAAATTATATTATACGTTATATACTATCATGTTTTACACAACGCGTTTGTACGACAGAACCTAACATCAATTGAGAAATAAAGTATCGTATTATAACAAAAATAAAACGGCTATTACAATATAAAAACATTGAGCAAAAGGAAAGGAATATTAAATATTCATGGCGAAAGTATACCCAAATGGAACGAAACGAAAGAATCAAAAGTTAATTGCCGAAAAAGAAAATTAATTGGCACGCTCTAATTATTTTTCATGAAAAACATTTCTAATTATTTTCCTGAAATCGGAATAAAAGTTTTGTTTGAATATTGAAAAAAAAAATTTGATATCTACTTTCATTTCTTTGACATATACGACTTTTATTACAATGTGCTTCTTATTAACAATTAATTGAATTGTTTGCGATTTAAACGCTGGTCTAAGTAACAACTGCTTCTCAATCGTTTTAAACGTAACATCACGCCTGTAATACCCGAAGAGGTAGGCAGAGGAATGTAGAACATTCCCATGTTTCACCAATTACGTTTACGTCCCACTATGGAATAGGTGGCGAGCCTATTGCCAAGCACCGGGCACGTATCCAGACTCCGAGCCACTACTAGAAGATCTAAATTAGAAAAGTCCATTAGCGCCCGACCCGGGATATGAACCGAGGACCTCCCGATCGGCAGTCGTCTGTCAAGGCAATCAACAAAATTAGACCTTACATAAAATTACCTATTGACAATATGACATCCTTCCTTTTCTTACCACAAGCGGTGTTTCAATCCAATACGTTCCACTAACAGACAGTATATTATTAAAAGACCGTATCGACGGCCCGACACTCTATTTAGTATTCTATTTCGTGTCCTTCCACTCGCCTATTAAAGATGTCAAAAGAATTTCCAACGTCGTAATTTACGCGTGGGTCTCATTACAAGCAACTGTAAACGTATCGAAATGATATATTGAAATTTGAAGCCTTCGACACTAAGTATAGGTCTCGAGTATTATATGATTTACACCTTCGCTATTTTCCACGTCAATCGATTGCATCAATGGTGTCGGTAAGAGGGTCAGCACAAGTCAATAAAAGAGATTCGTAGCAAATAGTTGCACTACAAGTCAGTAAATGTAATAAATAATTGTATAAAAAGAAAAATAATGCTATAGTTGTACATATTTTACATAGTTTATCAGCCGTTTGATGGCCATGACAAAGGCCCTACCTACTCTGAGTTTATGTGGTCATGTATTAAAAAGTGAAAAAAATAGTATTATGCACTAATTTAAGGAAATACATAGTATTCTGCACTAATTTAAGGAAATACATAGTATTCTGCACTAATTTACGGAAATACATAGTATTATGGACTAATTTACGGAAATACATAGTATTCTGCACTAATTTACGGAAATACATAGTATCATGCATTAATTTACGGAAATACATAGTATCATGCACTAATTTACGGAAATACATTGTACCATGCACCAATTTACAGAAGTATATTGTCAACATACCTAACACAATGACTAAATATCTTTGCATAATAAATCTTCATATAACTATGCGCAAAATAAACATATCGTCATAAAATGAGACAGTCTAGAAACACCTTTTAGCCACGATATCGTTTGTCCGTTATCCACACTCAGCTGAAATAGCAGCTACAGTCTAATACGAACCTAATACAACACGAAACAGAGTTCATTTTTCAATACCTAAAAACAAGTACTTCCACGTGAACTTAATAATTGTACGGTAAGTCCCTTTGTGGATTTTAAAAGGAAATAATGAATAGACACGGCGGTACAGTTAATATTTATTTTTAATTACAGCCCCGGAGTATTGTAGTGGCGGTAATTAAGCGCTGTGAATGAAGCACTTCGTACGTATTTGAACCTCAGTCGTTCTAACTCCAATAACTATGTAATTTTAACCACACTAATAAGTCGATAAGAAATTTACTTTAGTAGGCCGTAATAAGTAGAAAGCTGGACTTTACAGCTGCAAAACTGCTGGACTAAAATGAAAAATATTTTATACATACATTCACATTCTTGTAAATATCGAAATGATTAACGACAATGTTATAAGCAATTTGTCCTAATATTATAGCAATCAAAACCCTTTTTTCATACTTTAACAGTGATAGAGAAAAAATTCAGCCAGAAACAATAGCTAGACACTGAGTATACATTTGGGGGTATCTCAAACTGCAGCCATTAAATGCAGCGCAAGTGCAATATTTCACTTTAGCTGCAGTCCGGTGCGTGCAGACTGTCTGCGCCCGCTCTTGGCTGGTCAGCTGGTTTATGACTTTACTAAACTGTTTTTAACGCTTGGCTGAATTTCACAGTTTAAAAATCAGATAACCAGATGCAATAGCATTTTTGAATTAACATATGATGCTAAACTTTTATATTATTGCCCAAACCTTTCCATACTCTTAGGAAGGTCTTGCTTAGCAGTCGGATGATAAAAGGCGGTTGATCATTATGACGACTTATCTTTTTATTTAATATAATACAACGCCGTAATCCTCGAAGAGGTCGGCAGAAGAGTGTGGCACACTCCAACGTTTTACCAGTTATATATACGTCCCAATTTGGTATATTTGGTGACGCGGGAAGTAGCTAGCGGATACAATAAATTACAGAGAGAAATAAAAACCAAATTCATTCTCTGTCTCTCTCTATCGCGACGACTTTTCACTTGATTCGCCTACCTCTATTATAACTCATTAACCAGCTATCAAGACAGTTGTACTAAGGTTAATACATATAAAATATTCAGAATAACCTGTATCTGCAGTAATAAATTTTCGAGGGCCTTTTATGAAACGCATGCACGCACACCTTCCTAACATTGTATATACTGCAACGCGATAACAAGGACAAAGAACGTCGGTACTAAGGTGTGAGAAACGATCGCTTTGGCGAATATATCACCTGTCCAGTCGGGGATTTGTGGGTGTATTGCCACTAACTGACCTGATATCACCATTATGAATGCTCCTAAATTCTGTACTGATATATTTACAGTAAACTAATCTTGTAATTAACACTTTTTTTAAATAAAGCGAAGTATAATGAAATCACCCTACATCGGTCCACGGCAGGCCATAGTAAAGGGATACCTTTATTCCTCACAAAGGCGGTTTTTGCCAGTAATCCCCACGCTGACATGTAGATATAAATCTCATAGCAGTTTCTTGTATCGTTTACGCCAACTACTTGCTATATTATGTATTATTATTTTTACCATATACATATTTATCTGGCTCAAATTATTTGTCTCGGTGTTCTCTGTGTACCCCGACAGCGACATAGCGTGATGGTATAATAATGTGTTACAGGAAGTATGTACGCGAAATTGACGCATCGCCTGTTATATATCATAGCGACAACAGGGACAAAGGACGCTGCCACTGAAGTGTGAGTAACGGCGGCTTCGGAGAATATATTAGGGCGGGCGAGAGAAGTTTGTAGGAAAATTGATAGGTCGAAAATTTTTGTTTTATTGTATATAACAACTCACAAAATTACTCTGAGGTCGCTTGATAGATAGATATAAACATTAATACAGATTATTCTTTTTAAAAAATCATATTTTATTTAACAATAAATGAAACCATGAAAAGTTTTTTTTTATTGGTATAAAAGAGCAACTTGGTTTTGCTTACGTGGGATACAGACCCAGCAGCGCTGAATTTCAGTGGCTCCCAGTTGCCAAATCTGTTAAGTCGTAGCTTATAATCTGGAATCAAAGAGCGCTACCGCCATTAAGATACAACGACATAATGAGATGACAATATAAGATGTTTACTAAAATACTTAAGAGTACCACAGAAAATGTAGCAGATACATACATATAAAGAACTCGTGTATAAGTAGTTATATAAGAACTTCATTATTCAAATATTTTTTTTGTATTTTGCAACCAGTTTTCACATAAAAAGAATTCAAAACAACATATAAGCAAAGGGCCAGGTGGCCTAAACACATAATAAGTACCTACATAAAACTATATGACAATATATACATATGCCATATGTATACATAATGTGACGGATACGTCACTGCCTTGTCCGCGGCACGGGGTATTCAAATCCGTGCCCGTTCTACGCAATCCGCATCAGACATCAAACGACAAACAAATTGATGCATTCCGTCGTCCTATCCGCGCTGCTCTGTGATCACAGGCTGAGTGTAATTACGACGTATGTCTAGTTTTTCCCCGGACACACACGCATGAACAGATTGCTGGGTAATTGCGAACGACGTTAACAATTTCATTTCGGGTTGTACGAGATTAGTTTATACTCAGATATGTGGTGGGTGGTGATCGTTTCCCTTCGCTTTTACTCTCCAATTAACATTATCTGAGAAGCGTAAAGACGAGACAATGAATGCACATAACGTCATTTTGTTATTTTTAAATCCCCGAAGAGGCAGGTAGAGGAGTGTAGTACACACCCACGTCTAACCAGTTACGTTGACGTTCCACTATGGAATAGGTGGTGAGTCTATTACTATACACCGGGCGCATATCCAGACTTCGAGCCATTACTGACAAAGCGATACATAATTTAATTATTACATAGTTACAATTACAAAAGTTTTATAAGAAAATTTTACAGTTGTAAGCAAGGAACAAATATCTAGTTTCATACCAAACCCACAATAGGTGTAAGAAGAGATGTCCCCGGGAGCTTATGCTAGCGCGGCCAGTATTTACCGAGAGAGGATTACAGCCGCCCCGCGCTCCCTGCAAATATTGACACTTCGCTGTTTTAATGCCGACGTCAAACAATCGTCGATTAGCGGCGCACTCCCGTTACTTTGACGGTATTCGTATCCGCTATAGTTGCCAGTAATGTTATGTCATAAACAACAAAAATATTTTGTTTAAAATGGGTTTAGAGCCAAAATTGCGTATAAATCATAAAATAGAAGTTTCGAAGGAATTCAGCAAACGGCTTATAAACTTATTATTATTGTTAATATGTATTATTTTTAATGTTTTTTTACTACTCTCGTATATCGTTGATAATGAATCTAAATTTTTCGTACACTGTTTCGTAGACCTAACGTTGTAATATACGTTATTCATTGCTAGCTTTGAACCGTACAATACTTTTAAGATTTCATAGATCACACATCATTTAAAAATAGTTTCTGCGAGTACCGAGTACCAAAGATCTCCATACTTATAGAGCGGACATGCTCATTCCGAATTTACCAATCTTTTCATACATATTCTTGCTCAAGTCATCAAGTACGACGACCTTAACGTAACTGCTAACAACAGTCGCGCCAATACGCACACCGCTGGCGCAAGGGCGCCCGAACCCCACAATTTGCGATATAGCCTTTTTCTCTTTTACTTATTACGAACATCTTAATTCCTGACACAATGGTAATGCCCACAGTGCAACTGTTTGTTTTGCAGTACAAAAGACACGTTTCAAGGGACAAAAGGTTTTAACTGGGGTCCGTCGAAGGAAGTTGGGGGCGCGATGATCGATTTTATTTTGTTGGATTGTTTTTTATTTCGTATAAATATCACCCTCGAAACAGATCAATCTGTTTGTGTGGTTTGTACGCATTATATGTTTTTGTAAATTTTTGTTATAAGCAACTTTGTTGTACCAAAATTTGTTAATATGCAACTATTCGACAATAAACGTATTATCATTTCAATCTTCGTTGTGCGTAACCATTACGGTAATGTTACATAAGAGAATTATACGCAATACATTATACTTACAATAGGGTGTCTTCCAAACGACGAACTTGTTGTGAGAAGGATTATGTTAAGAAGTGGACCGCGTACTTACGCGGTCTTAGTAGATATAGCAAAGTAGTATTCAACAGTTTCACCCATATTGGGCATGCAATTTTACATTTTATAGGTATAAATATCACATTAATTAAATTACTACATACATTACATTATCACATATTACATGGTTGCATACATTATGGTACTATACTATTTTACACATATTGTGATACAAAAGGTATGTGTAAAATACTGATCAGTTAATTTGATTTAAGTACGGCAAAGCTTATTAACATTTTCTCACAACGATCAGTAACCTAACAGTTAATAACGATTAATATTCCTTCTAATTTCAACATTTGGGAACACCCAAATGACGTTAACTAACAATATTACTTACGGTCCAGAAAGCGCTTACGTACAGTGATCAAACATTTTGGTAATTTTTGTACAATAGGCTTTTTATTCGTCGTGTTTGTACAGTACACAAAAGTTGTGTCTGGAGAGCGAGGGTCAAGGAAAGTGTCCAGGGTACCGAACAATACTGTTGTAAGATACTTGTTTTCGTTACAATATTAAACGATATAATCCGTATTACCCGGCATCTGAGCAAAGGAATGAGTATTATAATGAGGAATATTATAATATATGAGCATTTTGCTTATAATTTTGACACTAAATAAATATGCCTGATGAACGCCAACAGTATCGCTTTTCAACGCTAATGCCAATAGCACCACTACATCGTTTCTTAATATTCTTGGCAATATTTATGTGTTGTATAAATTTATTGCTGTCCCGTGGTCAGTAATAATAATTTTAAAATGAAAAAGTGTGGTGCGCGTGCCGCGTTTGCGCGTGAAAGAGATGAATTGCGTATTAAACTAACGCTACAACAGGAAAATATTTCATCGCATAAAATGCAGAGCGCATCATAAATATTAAACAGAGATTTTTCCACAATATCGCACTAAAATATAAGATAACCCGATACTGTTCATATCTTTGTATCATCCGTCGCGAACATTGAAGACCTTCATGTCTCGTAGACATGCCACTTCATGAAAAAACTCTTCGAAAATATTTTCTAATTCTTTTGCAATATACTATATACTCCTCTGCCTACCTCTTCGGGGATAACAGACGTGATTTTACGTTTTTTTTTGCAATATTACAGAGTTTTCTTTACTATTAACATACTATATAAAATTGGTTAAGTGCTTAGATAACATTCCATAATTTGTTAGAACTCGGACCTTTTTTGTATCTACATACCACTTCTACTTTGTTCACATTCTATGAACTCCCAACGTTTACATTTATATTTATTCATGCAGACTACATAAAGCGGTCCCTGCGGGGTAGAGTGGGCAAAAATTATGCAAATTTCGCCCTTCGGCTCAGCACAATTAGAAGTGATTATTGTACTGAATTCAATTCCGAACTTTTGGATTCAATTTTCTTTTGCTCCTTGCACGAATACTTAGCGAAACATTCGGTATAAACCAACGGACATATTGCAACATTTCAAGAACATCGCATCTTTCTATTCGTGCTACCCACGGAAGAAAATTAAGAGTGAGTAAAAAATTATCATAACCAATCATGATGTGACATCATAACAGCGAAATTTTTCAATAGACTCACCTCTTATTTCATGGTAGGACACATTAAGGTAGCTAAAGGAACGTTGAGGTGTACTTCACCCTACCTACCTCTTCGGGGAGATACAGGCGTAATGTTAAAAAAAAATTCAATTTTCATTCTTCATTCAATTGACACTTCATTCAATTCATGAACTTTTTGCCTTCATTGTATACACGGTACAACTACGCTGATACGACGTCCGTTCGATGCTGAAATTCCACTCAATGAGTCTCACGGGCACCATGAATGAAAGAAAACTATCACCCTTTTAATTTATAGTTTAAAAGAAAGATATGGTCGTTTCATGCGTAAAATGGAGTACTTTTTTGTATCACAGTAAGTAAAGAGTCAGATACTGCATATCGCTGCATGGAATAAAATGTCATGACCTGTTACCCCAAATGGTCCCAGTTACATATATAATACCACAGTTGCGTTGAGCTTATCTCGGAAGTGCAGTAAAAAAAAATATTTGGTGTGCCCCAAACTACCATTTTAAATATAAAAATGTCATTATTAAGCATATTTTTATACTATACGAATTTATATGATTATTATTACTTTACGCCAGGTCCGTCACGGGGTAGACACAAAACACCCAATGCCAAATGTCTCCTTACTTCTATCCTTACAGTCCTTACGTCCTTTTTCTACGATCACCACTCGCTCCATTCATGCTAGTCAATTTCGGAGACTTCTGACTACATCATCAGCCAGTGTTTAATTCATTTAGTCAAGATAAGTAAGTCTGGATCTCCTGGCACCTGCATCCATTCACATTCCCAGCTGTTACGATAAAAATTTTACACAGTAATATGATTTCGAATTGACATAATTATTAAGTTACGATTACGCTGAGTCAATTTTCCAGGTGAAGTAAAATTAATTTTGTCATCAATTTCTTTACATTTTAGATTTACGAAAAAATTAAACCTAATTGCATATTGCTTGCGATAGAGTACGTGAGCCGTTGCTCTGGATAGAGCGGGAGTCATTTCGTAGATTATGACGTCACGGGGTCTACTCGCGAACGGCCGTAATTATATCCTTTGACGCCACCCTCCCGCCGATCCGTGGAGAATTTTAATATTACCATCCTATGAAACGGAAATGATTTGAAAAACTCCCTAATATCTGGGATTAAAAGATCAGCTGTCATTATAACAATATTTTTTGGTTTGATTTAATTTGTTGTAAATCATTTTTGGGACTTAAACGTAACCGGTAAAACGTGGGAGAGTACTACACTCCTCCGCCTGCCTCTTCGGGAATTACAGGAGTGATGTCACGTGTGTGTGAAAATCATTTTTAATTATATACATTTAGTCGTCTAATATATGGATATATTAATAACTATGTAGAACGTAATAATTATTTCTTACGGTATTTACGTACAATTTAGGACAAGTTTTGATTTTAGTTATAACTGATACAGCTTAATCATATCGGGTCGGAGATAAAATACAGCTCCCGACCCCCCACAGCTGGGATAGGTGGAGTCGGCGCGACTAAAGTCCCTCGCCGCTTACAGACAGTAGTGTAGGCGGTATGAGAAGCCATACTCTGTGATCCCCAACCCGCATGCCCACCGTGGGGATTATGGGGAAAAACTAAAAATTGTCAGAGGCCCAGTAGTAGATTTGGACAGATCGATAACAAGGATAGAGTTACAAACAACCAACAAATCTGTCTATAATAATAATAGTATATTCTTAGATCTATGTAACTATAATTCAAACGTAACATCACGCCTGTATCCCCGAAGAGGTAGGCAGAGGAGTGTAGAACATTCCCACAATTCACCAGTTACGT
>DWTO01002843.1:0-13352 GCA_018244755.1 Jemadia pseudognetus | reverse complement strand
AGCGCGCGCTGGTGGCGGGCGCGGCGGCGTTCGGCTGGGTGTTCGACACGCGCACGCCGCACGCGCTGGCGCTGGCGGCGCGCGGCCGGCGCCAGCAGTTCGCCGTGCTGCACGTGCTCGCCTTCACCTCCGCGCGCAAGCGCATGTCCGTCATCGTGCGCACGCCCGCCGGTCAGGACCACTGCCTTTCCTGTGTTCCACGGAACATGATGATCATATTTTTTAAAACGACACACCCTTATTCGCCGTTGACCGTCATATTATGTATCATCCGTAACTGAAGCTAAAAGGCATAGAAGTAAACTTGACAATAGAAAAGAAAATGTATTTTTGTATCTATAATGTACAGGCTACTCGCAACTCGTAAAGGACATAGCAATCCTTGACACGACAGGAGTAGCGAACACATAACATTCTTAATAATATACCTACATCTATCGGTCCTCAGCGATACACTTTTCACCAAAAAGTGATACATAAAGTGATTACATAAAAATAACACATTACATAATACGTAGGTATATAATTTAATTTATACGTATTGTTTTGTATTCACAGGTCAAATAAAACTTTACTGTAAAGGCGCGGATTCAGTGATCTATCCGCGGCTGGCCGGCGGGGCGGCTAACGCACGTTACGCGGAGGCCACGCTGGCCCATCTCGAACACTTCGCCGCCGAAGGGCTTCGGACTCTAGTATTCGCTGTAGCAGATATACCCGAACACGTTTATAAGGTCAGTGCATAGTAAGCCTTACGAGGTTACTGGTTCTTAAAGGTTATATTTTCTGCTTAAAGTATGTGAAGTACTTTTAAACTATATTAACAACAACAATTGCGTAATTTCGTTTTTTTTATATTTACTCAACACGTTTGTCTTTAATGTTTGTATTTAAGTCTGCCTTTGCTAAAAAGGCAGAGGAATAAATAAATAAATAAATATTTGCACTTCATATTTATATTTCAGGACTGGTCAAACACATACCACAAGGCGAGCATAGCGATACAGGACCGCGAACAGAAGATAGAAGAAGCGGCCTTGCTCATAGAGAACAACCTGCGGCTGCTGGGCGCCACCGCCATCGAGGACAAGCTACAGGTTGCTCACGCTAACCTTCCTCAGTTTTGAGCCTATAAATCGTTTTGAGCATCGTTCTTAAAAAGAATATCGTTTCGCTTCGACAATTTCTATGACGATGATGACCATCGATATAAATAGCATCGATGGACGGTATCGATAACAAGTAGCGAATGCGCGCAGGACGGCGTGCCGGAGACTATCGCGGCGCTGCTGGCCGCCAACATCCGCGTGTGGGTGCTGACGGGCGACAAGCAGGAGACGGCCATCAACATCGCGCACTCGGCGCGCCTGGTGCACGCCGCCATGCCGCTCGTGCTGCTCAACGAGGACAGCCTCGACGTCAGTGTCCGGCGCCCGCCGCCCCCCGCCCCCCGCCCCCGGCCCTACGCTTACGTACAACGGTTATCTATGTGCACTGCACGTGCATGCGTGCCGCAGTCATAGGTTATAACATTTGTTGCCAACGTTTGAATGAATGTTTGACTATAAACGTTATATTACCATAAATTAACTACACCTGTATTACGACGGTAATTAAACCTTCGATGTCAGTTAAAAGAAAATACTGATTTACTACTAACTCTAAATAATATATGGAGATACATATATCGTTTTAATATAGGGCACCCGGGAAACCTTATCGCGCCACTCGGCGGACTTCGGTGAGAACTTGCGCAAGCAGAACGAGGTGGCGCTGGTGATCGACGGCAAGACGCTGAAGTACGCCATGGGCTGCGACCTCAAGAAGGACTTCCTCGACCTGTGCATCTCGTGCAAGGTGGTCGTGTGCTGCCGCGTCTCGCCTATACAGAAGGCGGAGGTGAGCATTAATGTGTTCTAATTAAAATCGATGCAAATCGTAATCGTACTCGTAATTCGTCATCATTATAATAGCTTCTCAGCAAGTGACCTTTCGATGCAAAGTATTTATGTCTTATATATCACATACATACATATTCTTAAGTGACGCTCACCACATAAGGGACTTACGGGGAACGCAGAGAGCACGTAGTGTCAAATATCTACACTTACTCAACTGCCGTACGTCTTCCACGTATCACTCTCATTAATTCATTTTGTACTCGTTATTTCTTGAAAGGGTCGTTTTGTCAGTGGGTGAGGCAGGCTCGATAGGTTGCGCTCCGTAATGGGACGGTTTAGTGTGCGAGGGTGCAGTGAGCGAGCGGTGCGGTGCGCAGGTGGTGGAGCTGGTGTCGGCGGCCACGGGCGCCGTGACGCTGGCCATCGGCGACGGCGCCAACGACGTGGCCATGATCCAGCGCGCGTCCGTCGGCGTCGGCATCTCGGGCGTGGAGGGGCTGCAGGCCGTCTGCGCCTCCGACTACAGCATCGCGCAGGTCGGTGCGCGCGCCCGCCGCCCTGCAGATGCATAAGATCATCCACCATTAATTATAAGCGCTTCTCGAGATTGATCCACTCATTCTCCAAGTGTAAAATTATAAAAAAATCGAATCCAATAGTTTGATCGACACGTGTCCAAGTTCGTTACTTTAAGCCAATTAACGTTACGATGTTTAAATATAAAGCAATGCTTGATTTCAGAATATTTTTCGTATTATCGATTTTTTTGTGGCTAACCAAAGAATCACTACCAAAAACGGTCAACTGATAAAATAAAGAGGCCATTACTTCTCTAAAGCGACACTCGATTGTCGCCGCAATGGGGAATTTAAATTATTTGAAAACTTAAATAGCACAATTGAGATCCCTCACACCCAATCTCAGCGTAGAGATTTTGGGCAACACGTGCTATTAAAATGCGCAGACGATCGTTAAGAAGAATCATGTCCAGCAGTAAACTAACACAGGCTGATGACGGTTGAGATAATAGTTCAAAAATATACAAATAATAATTATAATATCGTTGTCGATCAGTAGTGTCGTGTGACGTTACAGTTCCGCTTCCTGCTGCGGCTGCTGCTGGTGCACGGCGCCTGGAACTACTCGCGCATCAGCAAGCTCATCCTGTACTCCTTCTACAAGAACATCTGCCTCTACGTCATCGAGCTCTGGTTCGCGATATACTCCGCCTGGTGAGTACGCCAGCCCGGCACTCGGGATACGCCCGCTCTACAGAGACATACCTGACCACGCCGCTGGCCTAAAACGTAAAACGAGAACTACAACTTACATTCAAACTCATATAGGCTCGAACGGCAAACGTCGATCGATCGACTCTACTGCCTTGTGGGCCAAATTGAGATGACGCATGACAACACTATAGAAATCTAAACGTAAAATGTCTCCTTTACCTTAAATATTTCCATCATCATCATAGAATCATCCTCTATCATCGCACTGTTAGACAGATTTTTTCTTTCCAGGTCCGGTCAAATCTTGTTCGAACGGTGGACTATAGGATTTTACAATGTGATATTCACCGCGTTACCGCCTTTTGCGATCGGACTCTTCGACAAGCTGTGTTCGCCCGAAATTATGTTGAGGGTGAGTACACGGATATTTAAAATACACATATTGAATAGTACAAAAATTTACCGAGTACGAATACTTATAATTCATTAACCGCGTTAATATTTTTTTCCTATACTTTTGACCTGGAGTCCCGAAAATATTCTATATTGTATATCTACTTGTATATTATGATTGGAAAAAGTACTAATTCCCTACCGTACTGCACTGTAGTATTAGTAGTAGTATAAGTATTAAGGATGGCGCCCGTGCCGCGCGGCCGCTTGCAGCACCCGGTGCTGTACATCCCGTCGCAGCAGGGGCTGCTGTTCAACGTGCGCGTGTTCTGGGTGTGGGCCGTCAACGCGCTGCTGCACTCCGTGCTGCTGTTCTGGCTGCCCATGCTGCTGGCCGACCACCACGTGCTGTGGGCCAGCGGCCGCGACGGCGGCTACCTTGTGCTCGGCAACTTCATCTACACCGTCAGTACACGCGCTCGCCCCAAACTCGTCCGAGGACCAACGATGGAGCAAACATTACGAACGCCTTGCTTTCACTTTGATTTTGAATATCTCAAGAATAGATTAATATTTACGACCCGGTTGAAGTTTATTATTGTTGTCTATAGCACAACCGTTTAACATTAGAACTATTTATTTAATTGCTCTTATTTGTATTTGTAAGTGTGCGGTTCTTTGTATGCATGTCAAAGTACAAAATACATAATTACCGTTTCTATTGCGATATGTCAAACAACAGTGTTGTGTTATCGTTACATAATGTTCTAGTACGTGGTGGCGACGGTGTGCCTGAAGGCGGGGCTGGCCACGCACTCGTGGACCTGGGTCACGCACCTCGCCATCTGGGGCAGCCTGGCGCTGTGGGGTCTCTTCATACTCGTCTACAGGTACATCTTATCACCACACACCCGCCTTACTCACTCTCCTTTTCTCTCCTTCATTTTATTTCACTTTCCCTATCTTTATACTATAGTAAACAAAACAAGAGAAGTCGTATAAGTAAATTGTACCGAGACTAAAGGTGTTACCTGACCAATTCATTAAAATACAATTGTTGGATGAGTCAAATAAGCACATGTATTTAAATATCCAGAAGCAACTCAACTTTATTAAATTCTCTTACTCAATTACTCAAATTATATTAACTCAATGCAAAGCGCTCATAATACAACATATTTACCTGCGAACAATTAAAATATTGTGTTTACAAACCTTAACTTGGTAAATAGTTAGTGGCATTTGAAATTTTCAAAGTCTTTATTTAATCCTTTAATAATTGAAAAAACTGTTGCAGTAAGTATTTGTGAGTCGCGTGAACAATTCGTAACGATTAGTATGTATAACAACACAAACGCTCCTCCGCAGCAACATCTACCCCGTGATACTGATCGGCGCCGTGATGCGCGGCATGGACCGCATGGTGTTCAGCTCGCTGCTGTTCTGGTGCGGGCTGCTGCTCATCCCCGTCGCCACCCTCATCCCCGACCTGCTCATCACCGTGTAAGTGCCTCGCGGACCCTCGCTACCCTCGCTACCCTCGCAACTCTCCCCTGTCACTTATTCGTCTACTCATTTTCAGTACGATCACTGTACATATTTACTTAATGTTTTATGACGTCGAGTGAAAATGTTTAGCCTTTCCCTGTTATTCATTAAGAGTGTGCTTCGGTAGATACTGTGATCAATATCATCCGGGAAACAACTAATTAAGTAAGAGTATTTTTTGCACATATATTTATGTATACGAGATGAATTGATCTGCTCTTAAGATAATACATAATATTTAGAACGTTCTTTTTTATTTTTTAACTATTGTTTAATGAATTAGATCAACTGGTTAAAACGTTGAAGACTAAAGTAGCAATCAAAAAACTATAGTTTTTTGTGTGTAGCAGGACATACTTATTGTAATTGAACGCGTGATAATTAATATTAAATGTGTATTGTGTTGCTTAAAGAGTGATCTGTTCGCTGGGCCTGCGCAAGTGCGAGGTGCGCCCGGTCAAGATAAGAGGCGCACCGCGTCGCATCCATAACTGCACTTGTGATTTTCCTTCTATATGAGCTAATTATTGCACTCTCCTATTTCTCATGTAGCGTGGATATTATATGTACCTATACATGTACTGAATTCGTCCCGATTCGATTCTCTTTATAGATAAGAAATTGACTAATTGAATCGGTAACCATCGTTTAAAAATCAATAGTCACGAGTAAGATATCAATTGTAGTTAGTGTCATAAAAGTATTTGTTCTTACAGATTTATTTTATATAAATAATAAAGTACGTCATAATGATATTGATGTAATTTTGCGTTTCTTATTTTAGAATTCAATGTAGGTAGTTGTATTCACTGTTATATAAATCCTTGTATTCTCGTTTTCATAATCCTGCAATAAAATACGTAGAACGCAATGTGCATACGATACCGATCGCTCGATACACGGAGACGGTGGTTGACGTGCCACGCGCTCGTTCCAGCGTCCACAACTCCGCGTTCAAGACGATGACGGAGGCCGTGCGCGAGAGCGAGATCAAGCAGCGCGACCCCGCCGCGCTGCTCGCGCAGCCGCGCCACTCGTGAGTACCGCCACGCGCGCACGCACACACACACATACAGCATGCGCACACATACACCCATACGTGTATCTGTTGTAAAGTTCTGCTGCAAAATTTTGCTGCAAACAATATATTCATGTGTAAGCTCTTCACATACTTGATGTTCATAGAAGATTCCCAAACCGACCTATTTTTAATGTTATTATTATTTTTAATGTGCTTATTACAGAGGAATATTAAACGTTATAAAAGTACCTGCTATGCCTTTACGTAAAGTATAAAAAATCTGCATATTATTTCTTAATCCTCTGTCAATATAGAAGTTGCTTGTTAACATATTTTATAATATAAAGATTGGCAATTGAACACAACACTAATTCAAAAATTACTATGCATGTACATATGTGATGTGATGTATACGGCGTGTGATGTTGCATTGGCATGATTTGAATGTTGGCCTTTTGTGATATATTGTCTGTATACACTGTTTCTTTTAACTGGCAGTTGATAAAATTTTGCAGCGGTCTTCACAACAGTCAATAAAAAAATTCGTAAAAAATGTGTCTGTTAAAATCGTGATTGGTTCATATCTACTATAATTATTCTTAACACGCCACTATCGTTTTTAACCATATTTTGTGATCGTCGTTTTTCCTCTTACTTAATATTATAGTTTCACCCACGTCTAGTGTTGATGTAAATATGTAGGTACCTACTTATTTATTAAAATATATGTACACGCTTTGTATATCCCATTGTAAATTAGATGAAACAAAATGATAGACACAACTTTACATACATATATTAGATCTTGCAGTTCATAACATATTAAACTTTGACGATTTTAACAGAACTGTTCTTTATCAATTACCTACATAATTTTTATCATAAAAGCTACAATAAATTTTGTACAATTTTCATTGGTGATGTCGTAGCTATGGGTAGTTGTTTTTGTTAAATATGAAGTATGTGTTTGTGGTATTGATGTTTTGCAATGATTTTGGTCTGGACTCCGGTACCAACAGACAATTATAACATATCAATAAAACACATCCCAAATTATACAATGTTCGTGTGTAAACGGAAACAATTATTTAAATAAATATATATTATTATACACTTATACACTCGATAGTATTTGACATATGTAGCACAGTATATTACTCAATTATAACTTGATAGATGTTTAGTACTTGGTGGCACTGGCTATCGATATTTCTATATGTACTGTATACACACATAGTGTAGATTATAAAATTATTGCGATTTATGATTTATTTCAATGTATATTGTCGTTCTTTTTATTTCAATTATATTTTAACTCATTATATACATAATTTCATGTCATTGTTATATAGTTGTGATACCTTTTTTTGTACTTTTGCCGATTTACGAGTTCGATAATATTATAGAAAAGTGTAATAATTTAACAGGATAATAAAAGTATAGCATGTTCGGACAACTCAATTTTCGGCAAAAGTACTCAATTGAGTGTGTAGTGTGCACGCAACCCTCATTTAGTTGATTGCATTCCATTACTTCGCTTCGCACCGCCCCTCCCCGCACCCGCTCCGGGCCCGTGTTGAGATAATTTGTATGTTTTGTTTATCTTCTAACTGAAAAAAGTAATGCTACAGTGTAGTCGTTTACGGTTTTGATATATTAACATGAACATAACATTCACTTTTCATTAATACCAAGAAAAATAATTCGAAAGTTTAAACGGCGCCGGTATTTTAAACGTTACTCAGTGCACTGTAGCATGTGCGGGTGACAGCTGTCAACATGACACGACTAGTGAAGTCAGCACGTAATGTTCTGTTTGTAAATGTCGATAAATGTTTTCAAAGAAATATTCTGGTGAGAGAAGAAATTAAAATATTTTTTTATAAGTATATAGATATTAGAATTTAAATTTCAATATTTCGTCCATTAATTGTAATGTACACAAATATAAAAAGGGAGTATCAATTTAAAATACAAAGTAATGTTATATGTATGTTAGTATTATTATTATTAAAACAATACCAGCCGTAAATTCCTTATATAAGTTTTGATTATGTTAAGAGTTTTTAATCAAATTTTTTGTCACTATATAAAAGTATCGATAAATCTCCCGTAGCATCGCTGTTTATGTTAACATTATACGCAAAACGTGTCATGCTATATTATGCGATATATACACATATTTTGGAAATATTGTTCTAATTATTAAGAGTGATTTATTTTATTAATTATGTAATTATAAGGTCATATATACCTTTATATATTTTTTATTTCAAGAATCGTTATTAGATCGCAGCATTTTAAAATAACGGAATGTTACGAAATGTCACCCGGACTTCGGTACAACGCACTCCATTCCTAATGGAATAAATATTCTATAGTAACATAAAATAAGTTATTATACAAGGTGACAGTGTAAGAGAAAGTTATCTCAGCACCGGGCCGGTCGAGCCGGGCCGCACGGTAGGCTAGGTTTGACGTTGTGTGTTGGCGCCGCCCGCAGCAAGTCGCGCGGCGAGCCGCGGGGCCTGGCGTGGCGGCGCCGCGCCGTCGCGCCCGAGGACGAGGCGCGCGCGCGCGGCACGCCGCACGTGCCCAACGGCGGCCCCCGCGCCCCGCGCCCCTCGCCTCTCCGCAACCGCCCGCCCCGCCCCCACGTATCCCACGTCATTTGACACCTCGCGCTCGCCTCTCACGAGCGCTATTAAATTATATGTATACGGCTCCGAACTACCTGTGGTTAGTTACTAGTTTTTGGATAGGGACGGACGCTAATCGACATTGGAACTGCAGACTGATTTAAAAGTATAAATAGACGCTGCCTAGAGATTTATTATTACTAAACAAATACTTTCTAAGCTATCAATTTCGATTTCACACTTTCTAAAAACGAAAATAGAAATAAGTATTTAGTTTAGTGATCAAATCAGTTCCAGTTTTCATTAAAATGGGCATTATATCTAGATTATATCTTGTTATACAGTGTTATTTAAAGACTCAAGAAATTTTAAAACATTTTTGGAATAAAGCAAAGATTTGAAATCGATTATTCCATTTACTTGAAAATCAACTATCGTTAATTAATTTATACACATTTATCTCTTCGCAGTGTTTCAAAGTAGAATTGGAAACCTCCTTAATTTTGTAACTCTAGCTATATACATTTTGGAACCTAGATATTTCTTGTTCCTATTAGCTTGTCGATAGCTAGACTAGGGATGTGACAATATATCGATATTACGACAACAAGCATTCGTAAAGAAATTTACGCAAGCAGTCCGTTATATACCTGTCACCGTTATATATACGTTACCATAGGTATTAATTAATTACGGAGATAGCCTCATTAAATAATAATACAGCAACATATTTGTTATAAGTGATACAACGTGTCTTCTAGCATTCCGCTTACAATTTTTCCATAGCAATAAAAGAACGTAGTTTGTGATATTTTTTCTAGATATTTATACTGATAATGGGTGTTTCTATAGATGGGAATACGCGAGTGATATATTAAGAAGGATGTCAGCGGTTATATGGTAATTGCTGTTTATTATCGTGTGCCACTTGTGGGTGTGCGTAGTGCGCACCGGTGTGTCGCTTGCACGGACAGTCACGGACAGTCACGGGCTAGGCGGTACCACTGTACAGTCGTTAAGTCCCATGTCGCTAGAATTGATTCTCACCAACTGTATACTTCATGAAACTATAAGCCTTAGATGTTAAAATCGACACTTCTAGTGAGATTCATATTGTTATGAATGTGTTTATTTTGTGAGAAATAAATTTACAAATCTCTTAATTCTATAAACTCTCATAGGTTTTTTTATTAATACGAATACAACTTGGAATTGGAGAAAATTACAATATTTCTATTTAGAAATTTATATGTTAAACTTTACAACATTATATTTGGTACCTATACTAATGATTTATCAAGTAACAAATGATATTAACATGTAGATTTTTCTTTAAGTAACTAGAAAACTAATTACTCTCAACAAAGGAATAAAAGTACTCTTGGATCTGGGTAGCTTCTTAGCGTGTTGTCGTTGCTTGGCGGTTAGTACGCTACGCGTACGTAGTAGTAATTTACGTCCCCATCGTACGCACCTATGTATGTGTTGTCGTATCTGTGCCGTCATACTGACGTCGCAGTTTTAAAATTACTTGCTGTTTATTATCATCATAACGTGTTTTTCCTTATTTTGAGGAATTTTCTCGGTCGCTAGTGTAAGCACTATGATATCTATGGCTAAATATGCTTAAGCTATTGCATATGCAACAAATACTGTGAGCATTTAATGTTCGCTCCAGTACAATAAAGACAATGAAATTTCATTTGTAACCTATGAGATGACGCTATACTTAATTTCTTTCGTACTAAATAGTAACGAGCAAAGTATGCCACGAGTAGTACTTATATATTTAGAATTCGCCTCCAAGACTGCTGTACAAATCGAGCACTGAATGCATGTAATGTTTGATTTTGGTAAAATAGGTGTGTAGAGCCCCTAATAAATTACTCATGGCTTGTGAAAACAAATTACTTATATTTTAAATTTTATTAATAATGCTCACAAAAAATTTTTTTTCTGGTATTATGTATACTGTATAAGATTCTCAAAGAGTAGGGCAAAGATACTCGTAAGCGTGTGGACACAATGTCCATAGAATACTTAGTCGTATGTTTATATTATTTTAACGTTATTATAAAACATATTTTGTTATGTTATATTAATGCACGTGCATCGTACGCTTTTCCAAACTTCATTCCGTCTTTCGAATAAGGCTGCGAAACTTATCGAAACATTACGTCTTCCTAGATTTTTTACAATAATGTTTTGTGTTATTAGAAATTGTACTTACTTTGTATTACGCTAAAGTATATTTTGTTATTAACTTATGGAACGTACGGCGACGTATTTATTAGAAATATATTATATACAGCAAAATATATATAAAGCCTTTATTTATTGTAATTAAACACTAATATCATTTGCTACATAAATCAGTGACTGTTATTGATATATTTGTTGTGAATGACTAGAGAGATAGTAATAAATTTGTCTGGTGAATACCGCTACCCGGGTAATACGTTTCTACCTCAAAAGCGCGGTGATTGGTCGATGATACCCATTTCGAGTCAATTCAACTACGACGATTTTCGCATTATTACTTACACGTAAATTCTAACTGTAGGTATGCTTGTAATTGGTTTTTACTAGGATATGTCTCCTTTGAGGTACCTTAAATGTAATGTATGGACTGCTATGATCTTTTCCCGTCTCACGTACTGCTACGAATATATCAGTAAGGGCCATTGAGTGGATTTCTCATTGAATAATATTCGCTGTAACGATGTGCAAATTGATGATTGCGTCAAAATGGTACTTTACTTTTTTTGTAATACTGAACCGAATCTCAATAACTCATGAAGTTGTAAAGTTATCTCTCTCACGAGTAGTGGTGTCACCGTCCGCATACAAACTCCTGCTAAGTTATTTTGCCCGTTAGCATTTTTTTTTACCCTGTAATGAATATTGCACTCTATTATTATTTGAGCTTTTCAATTAATTATTTCGCATCGAACCTCCCATATGAATATGCACTCTCATGTGTTTTAAAGTTTGTTTCACGAGTTTCATTAAATTCTCACGGACATTGTTACATTGTGTTCTCGCTCACCTTATTTTTTTTGTAATGTATTATAGACATTTGTTTTTGTTCCAATGGACATATTGAAGTTTCCATGTGTCGTATCTAAAAGGTACGTAGGTCAAATATGTTATTGTTGTCGTGAGTGTTGTATATAATGTTTATTGTTGTTGTTCAACTTTGTAACAATTTGTGTATTTAATAAAGTGTTGAAACATGAACGGAGTTGTCTGTTAATGGGTTTTTTTTTAATGAAAAACTGCGATCAAATTCAATGGTGTCAAAACACATCTCTTTATATATTGTGTAATTTATTAATTGGTAATTTATTATTATTAGGAAAGGTTTGTAATAGTTTATCTACATACATAATCTGTTCGTATCGGTTATGGGTTCTACACTTAACAGAACACGCGTATTAAATTTTATCTCACAAAAAGATAACGCTAAAATGGGGATATATTGAAGGTAACTGCATTTCATAACCGATAAATGTGTTCTGGCACCTACATTTATCTATTGGCATTATATTGTGGACCAACTGGCATCGACGGAGCAAGTAACGTTGGCATGTTTTGGTGGAATGTACCTCACTAACTTGGTGGTTGTTGCCGGCACAGTGTGGCGGACGCCCGGCACGCGCTCCTCCGGCTCGCGCAGTGTAAGTACGGACCTGTCGCATGGCCTCGCATGACCTCGCATGACCTCGCCTGCCCCGCACGACCGCGCCGCACGCTTCCCCCGCCACTCGCAGACTCATCGGACACCGGATGCGCTCGATTCGTGTTACGCTTGCTGTAGTACCTTACGCATTTCATTCGAATCGGAGTTTGGAACGAGCCGTACGTTCGAAACTCGTGCCGTACGTTCCGTCCGCGCCGGACGCGGCTAGTGACCGCGCGCTCTGTGTGGCAGCCTCACGGAGACCGCGCGCCTGCTGCAGAACGTCCGCAGCGTGTTCGGGCGCCGCGCCGCCACGCGCGTCACCACCGAACTCGAACTGTCGCGTGAGTACCTCTCCCGCACCGCTCGCGCCATCCACACCCCATCGCACGTCGCCCGGTCCGCTCTCGCTTCCCTCCTATATTTTATACGAATTCACCGGGACGAGAATCTACAACATGAACGCGCTCATTGTATTTTGGCCAAAATATTAGACCGCAGCGAGACGGGACCGCGATGGCCTTTATGACGGGTAACGATCCGATCGGAGACCCCACTCGGTTCGAGCTAACCGTATCTAAAATACCTCGAATCGGCTTCATTAGTTCACAGTTTGATTTGTGATTATAGCACACAGAGACAGAAACGTTTGTGACGTCTCTTTTAATTTGGTCGCGAAGCACGGACAGGCGTCACGATGCCTCATGTACGAGTAAGTCGCTGAAGAATAAATCATATTATTAAATAAAGCACAATCGACAAAAAAGTACTATTCGAATGAAAGTCGAATGATAACTCTCAAATTGTGTACATAACCAGAACTTGAAGAAATTTGCTACAATCGTGTCAGCTTCTGTCGTAGACCGTTTAAACGCATACTAATCTGTAATTGCTATGAGCACAGATGGGTTCGCGTTCTCGCAAGAGGAGGGCGCC
>DWTO01002842.1:0-13353 GCA_018244755.1 Jemadia pseudognetus | reverse complement strand
GCATGTACGAAAGTCTAGTACGTGATAGACTCACAAAAGTGGATCTCACGGAACTGGACGTTGATGAATGTTGGAATGTTATGAAATATGGCTTAACACTCTCCGACCGTGTTCGTAATTCAGATGTAAGGAAGAGGCTTGGTATGAAAGATAGTATCGGTGTAAAAATGAGAAAGGGCATGCTCCGATGGTTCGGACATGTTGAGAGAATGGCTGATACAGATATAAAATGGAACTGTTGATGGACGTAGGTGCCGAGGGAGGCCAAGACTGACCTATCTAGATCAAATAGATAAGGTTTTATCTGACGGGGACGTTAGAAGTCTCCGAAACCGGCGTGCGTGTGTGAAGAGAGTGATGAATGTGGAAGAGGCACGACAGGTGTGCAAGAATTGAGATATTTGGCACTTTGTGCTCTCTGCCTACCCCGCAAGGGACCTGGCGTGATGATATGTATGTATGTGTGTATATGTATCTTTAGATAGACATAGATTTGGTAATATATCTTTGATGTAAAATATATTATAACTCCCGCCTTTGACGACTTAGTGATTTACAACGGCGTGGCGGCTGCGGATGGAACGTTTGTATACGAGTATAATACATACACATACATGGTTATATTTATTTAGATTACTAACTCGTGATTGTTCTCGGTGCAACTGCAACAATGTATTTACTATTTACTGGTTAGTAATTAGCATTTACTGTAAAGCAACCCACTGACCCTGGTAATACGACCACTCTGTCAAGAGTGTAATGCAAGAGAAGAATTAGCATTTATACTTTTCGATACACGTTCTTTATATTGTCATTGTTATAGGTTACTTACTAGCTGCCACGGCAAACGTTCGGCCATAGAAATTAGTCTAATGAATATTTTGGTCATTAAATAAAAATACAAAATCTGTTGTATGTTGGAATATTTTAAAAATCTGAGAAACGAACGACGGTTAAATTATTTGGATATTGTTCATACAAAAATACTAAAAACGCGATAAAAACATGGTAGGTGGGGGTAGGAAGTAATAATTTGGCTTTATATATGTTTTATAATATCAAATCTAAAATAAATAAAAAATTCCTCAAGAAAATGTTTTCTTTTCTGGATAGGACCATCCTTACTTAAGGGTATAAAAAATAGCTTACAACCTATTTTGAGACCTACCACATATACACAAAAAAAATTATTAAAGTTAGTCCAGTTGTTTCGGAGGAGTTCGACCACAAACAGTAACACGGGATTTGTATTATAGTGTTACAAAACATAATAATTATTATAAGTGACCCGCCTGTGTCTTCAACGCAGTCCCGCGCCGCAGTGTGTCCACGTCAAAGTGTCACTGCAGTCAATGCTACCAATGTGACGTTTATTTACACATCCGAATTATCCTTTTCTTCTTACAATACCTACGTTACTATTTGATGTTAGTAGGTTTATATATTATTCATAGTAAAGTAAATTGCGGACGGTACACATATACTCGTAATGTTATGAACAATTGATTAGTTTCAGAACGCGTCCTCAGAGGCCGTCCTATTTCTTGTACTATAAATATTGTTAATAACATTTTGTACTGTTAATAATGACTTGCCAATTGTATGAGCGATAATAAACTTGCTTTATAATATTCTTTTTTATGTAATAAATGTTTTGTGATCTTTTAATTTCATTATTGAATGTTTCATTTATCTCTTGATAATTAGTAGTATTTATAAATATGTAATATGATCATAAAATATGAATAATTTCCAAAATAAGGAATTATATATTCATAATAAGGTACGCAGACACATGTAATTTCCTTATTATAATTCTAAGTCACGCAGGGGCACTTAAACGGTAGGCAGGATTCATCGAGTGCTATGTATCTATGCTCATACACCTGACGGGCTTTTGTCACAATCATTACTTTACCTATAGATTAAATTTTATATGACGTTCCACAATAACATTAGGTATTAATTATACTTGCAATTCATTTCGATTTCATATTATTGTTTAATAAATATTTATATCGATTTGAAGCCTTATCAGATATCGGTAATTTGTTTAATGCTTGTTTACAAAACTGACGTCTCATTGTACGTGTTTGAGGAAAAACAAAAACGTTTTTGGCCGTGAGTAGGTAGGAGTGGGGCTTCTACCCGGATAATTTGAGCTGCGTGTTAACATATCTTAGTTTATCTTTTCTCTGGCAACTGAAATGAGAATTAATTAATCGTCAACACACACTATTATGTTCAACATAGGTACATTACTATTAACATTGTATCGAAGTTATTTTTGGTGCGTATTTTAAAGTGTCAATGACCCCACTGGGCGTACAACATAACTGGTCAAAAGTTGGATTACTACACTCCTGTGCCTACCTCTTCGCGGAAATATAGGCGTGATAATATGTTGTATTTTAAAAGATAAAAGTTGTACGTTAATCACACACTGATAATGTTCTGTACTTACTCAAATCACACTTACGAGTATATCCTGTGCAAATAAAAACAAAATTGTTCATGGTTATGGTTTTGTTTTCGTTATACCTAGTTCGCAAAAATATGCCGAATCTTTCCCTTGTCCTGAATGCATTGAATATGCAGCTTGTCAACTGTTTGCTATTTATGGCTGCAATTAAATCCTTACTCATCACACTCTTACACTAACATATTATAGTACCTACAAAACAGGTAAACATTTATTGTACGCAATTATATGCATATTTTCATTTTTTATTGTAAATGCAAAAACAATAGATGGCAGAAGCGGTCCGACGTCGGCGGCACTTTTTGGGGGGCGGCAAAATTTTCTTCCGCCCCGTGCCGCTGACACCCACGCGACGCCGCTGGTCGCAAGTAACGTTCAGACAACGTGTGTTTTATCTATGTATATTTCCATCCCATTTTATAAATCTGTACGTTCTGTTAATACATTTGTTTTGTATTTACCTATGTATATATATGATTTTTGATTATTAAAATGGCGGGGAAACACAAGGCGGGATAGGTATAATTCATATTTCTCCAGTACATTTGTTATGTACACATACAATTTTGTAACTCTTAATACGGTAAACTTAAACGTATAAAAAACGTAACTTCACGCCTGTAATCCCCGAAGAGGTAGGCAGAGGAATGCAGAACACTCCCACGTGTCACCGGTTACGTCTACGTCCCATTATGGAATAGGTGGTGAGCCTATCGCCATGCATCGGGCACATATCCAGACTCCGAACCACTACTTCAAAATCTAAATTAGAAAATTTTGTAGTGTTCTACCCGGGAATCGAACCCGAGACCTCCCGATCGGCAGTCGCACCTGCAACCAACACGACCAACGAGGCAGTCTAATATGCATACATATTTATAATAATAATATATTGACTTCCTTGTTGTTTTAAGCGCGACTGGTCGTCAAGAGGTCCAGGATTTACTCCTAGGGCCGGCTAAAGTTTTGTAGAATTTTTCTAACTTGAAATATCCATTAGTCGCTCAGAGTCTGGATATGTGTCCGGTGTATGGCAATAGGACTACCTACACTGCTCTGTATACCCCTCAGGAGACAGAGGCATGATGGTATGTTAAGTGTTATATACCAAAGCGTATCGGTTTATATTAATATGCGTGGGCACAAAGTGCGTAAGAATACTGATAGGGTATCTTATATGACTAATATGAGATGATATAGCTTAAATGTATAAACTATTACAAAATATAATGTTATAAATTATAATGCCATTTTAATTGTATCGTTTGAACATTGTATTGTGTTATTAATTGTATGAAACAGTTTTTTGAAAAAACAGGTCGTTTTTTCATATTATAGCGATATTTGGCATTCGGTGCTCTCTATCTACGCGCTAAGGGCCCAAGCGTGATACTATAAAAATAACATTTACGTTTTTTAGCAAACAGTAGTACATTTTGTTGTGCATTCTCTCATTTATTCATGTTTTCAACCTTCCGCGTACTGAAGTCCTTGGTTTTGGTATATTATCTTATCTCGAGCGCGATAAAACATTAAACTTAGATCATCTCACAGAGACGTTTTTTTAAAAAAAATTAACATTTTTCCTTTCCTTTTTTCCAACCCTTTTTATCGTTTCTCTGTTGGAACATCTCCTCTCAGAAAGAAAGAGTTAAGGCCATACTGCGCCACGTTCGCCAAATGCGAGTTGGCAGATTCAAACACCTTAATAAAAAGAAATAATTATGAACTCTAAGGGCCACTAGTTTAGTCTCCAAGCGACTACCGCCATACAAATCTAGTCGCGCGGCGAATGTCGCCGACGCGACTTGTGTACGAACCTCAATGGATTTGTATAGCGGTAGTCGCTTGGAGTCTAAAGTCGTCGAGTATCGAACATGAAATATTGACTGGCATTTGATCAAATTTCCTGGCGAACGAAGCCGCGGGAAACCCCCAGTGTAATGTACAAAGAGCAAGATTAATAACACCTGTAATGTAAATTCTTATTAAGACATACATTTATCATGAATAAATAATGATATACCTACATTATTGTCGCGACCGGACGCCCACGCAACTAGCGTTGCAATAAGATTTTAAATTCGCAACATTCACTTTGAAGGGTAATGTAACGTCACGCCTGGAATCTCCGAAGACGTAGGCACGGGTATGATGTACACTCCCAAGTCTACGCCTTACTATGGAATAGGTGATGAGTCTATTGCACATAGCAAATCCTTAACCAGCCATACATTAAGTTATATTCAATTTTGTTAACGCTCATACACAACATTAATAGATCGGCGCGGTCTATCTGACCCCAGGACCATTGGCGCGAAAGGCTGAATTGTAAACCATAAAGAATTAATATGTACAGATAATAAAATAAATCGTAATTTTCAAGAAGTCAATCAGAGGACTGCTTTATTTAAATTCATTATGCACAATATTACATCTTACAGTCAAACTGTTCGTAACTAGCAGACACAGTAGGTACCTACACTCTTTGGGAATTAGATAAATCGTCATCGCATTGACCGCATTATTCCTGCATCCTGCACGGACGAACTGTTCGTTATCTTTCATTATGTTACATGAACGAGTCATTTATCAAGATGAATGTTTTTTATCTGTTTTATTTTCAATGACATCTAATATGTCCGAAATAGTGTAGACTTCATATAACTGTTCGACTCTAAAAGTATTATTATCATGATCATTCCTATCCCAGTCCATTGCCAGATGAGGGTTGCCCCTGCCTCCCCTGAGGGTTTGGGATAAATATATAATATAGATCAGGTATATAATTATATAATAGATATATACGTTCGTAACATAATATATTAGTAACAGATTAGGTATCTATAGAATATTTTGGATTTAAAGCCGATGATGTATTTTGACAACCTTTTTGATATTTCTCTTGTTTATTGTAAGCGACGCTAACCAGAAATATGATTGCAAGAAAAAAGTCTCTAAAGACTCCCATTTATGAGAATTGAAACAAATGCTAGCTTTACTGACATGTTAAATTAACATTCATTCGTATAACCATTCTTAAAACACTTAGGGTTTTCAGCTTTTGCAATTTTTTATCATAAGTCTTATGATTTGAGTTAGGGCCGGCAAGTGTTACACTCAATGAGCAATGGAACAGTGTGGTGGGTGATGTTGACCAGTGAACGTAAACAGAATAGCAACTAAGAATAATTTTATGTCGTTTAAAAATAACAAATTTGGGTTCCGGTGTTGGCTGAAAATCAAGATTAACATTTGGTTATGGTTTCGATTTCAGTTGAAAAACGGATTTCGGTATAACGTTAATTATAACCGTACAACTTCAAACCAACAGTACTGGAAAATTAACAGTGCGTAAGATATTAATTACACACACCCGCTGCCGAGAGGAACAGAACTTGTGTAACAACAAACATTAATAAAAGCATTTTTTTATTCCATCTGATAGTGCCCATGAATGTTCCATTAAAATTTATCATTAGTTTATTTACACACACAGTAAGAACGTCATATATGGACATAGATAAAAATCTGTAAATGTTAGGAATACAAGGAAAGCTCGGGGGGGGGCGATGGTTTTCAGGTACAAAAAATTTTACTAGTACCTAAATCCTATTGAGTTTCATTATGCACTGTTGTGTAAAAGAAACATTTCAGAAGATGACATTACGCCTGTATCACTCTGAAGAGGCACGCAGACTAGTATCAAAACATCACGTCCTTTATGTTATACGACCTGTGGAATGGTGAGCCGAATGCCTACACTTTAGTACAGTACCTACCTGATACAATAAAAAATACAGACGAAATGAGAATCTTCTCCTTTTTTGAAGTCGGTTAAAAATGATTCGTATTCCAATCGCGTTAAAAATGTTACGTTTAATCCCCATTTGTAAGACAATATTGATGTGAAGAAAACTCTCATTACAAGTAAAAAGAGAAAGACAATGTTTCCGGTATACTCTTGCTTTTATCTTATCTATCTATAAAATGTCTAGTGACAGTTTGGTTAGATAATATTTTCGTACCTACTATATTCTATTTGCTTTTTCTTTCAATTTTATCTTCTCCAACAATTTATTTTAATATCACGCCTAATTCTATTATACTATATAAATTGATCAATCAATCAGTATCAATTTATCTATTTGAATTAAGTTTAACTGATTACGATGGAAAGTAAAAATCATACTAAACATGTCTTTTAGAATGCAAAATTGGGACAAAAATACTGATAAGTTATTATAAAGCGTATTTATTCTGTTTCTCTTTGTTCTAAGGGCGTATTTTATTGTTTTTATTCAAAAATCTTGAGAAATTCTTCCTTTCTTTATTTAACGCCTGTTACTTAGTTGTCTGAGTTTCAGAATATGATGTTAGAAATAAGCCAATAAACCAAAGCTTTAAATATCAATGTTACAATTGCTTTTTTAAGCTATTGAATTTGCTTGTATAAAGTAAGTTTAGTAATGTTACTACAACTACTCGTACTTATATATGTACACTGCAAATAATCATCTTTAAAATTTAAAAACACTACTTTTGGTGAATTCGTTTCGAAGTGTGTTGAATTAATAACATTTAATATAATGATACCAACCTCTCTAGAGCAATGAAGGTTTTTTTCCTTGTACAACCGTTAAAAAACACTTGCTACTGATTATATCAATTTCCACACACAATCACAAATTTCAAACAAAATACTCACGAACGTTGAAATCGACGTAAGAACTAAAGTTGTATTTGAAAATACAGCATTACGCTATGTCTTATCAGTGTAACACATAAGATTTGATAACGCAAGCTCTAAATTCCAGCGTAAACTTAATTTTTTAACGGTCACGTGCTATTTTTTAGTACGCCGTGGTGCGTTTGGCGCGCTCCCGCTGTCACTGTCGCCAAAGCGCGGGAAACGCGCGCGTTGCGTCAACGCAGCCGCCGCGGTGGGTGTGATAAGCCTTCATTTTAGGTACAAACTCTTACTGAATGGGAAATTTATCGTGTCATTTATTCAGAATAAGCATACCTGAATAAAAGAAACCTTGAAATGTATGTTTCATTCACTACATTCGGATAATTTGCATTTACATTACTTACGTTGGTACAATCATTTAGTTTGCAATGAACGCGTTCTGCTATTTTGCAATTCGTTCATGGCTGAATGAATGGAGACCGGAAATGCTCTGTCGGTATCGCTTAAATCGAGTCCTAATTTAGCTATAGGTACAAATGTCTTTCTTGTTGCACATATCCTTCTCAATTAACTAAAAAGGCATAAATACTCTGACAATTTTCGTTATAATACTGTCTTATCTGCCGTTCACATCTGTTACGCAAAGGATTAAAAGCTTTACTCATTTTATTTGAAAAGAAGTGGTGAACCGACAATCAGCAATCACCAATTTTAGCTGCCGTAAACAGTTGCAACCGACCTCAGAGAGAACTATGGAACTACGGATTGGTAGTGTCAATTACTTTGACCAATATATGTTAGTCGATATTAACTACTTGTCACTTTTATCAAAGGTATAATGAAAGGTCAACCTTAATAACATCTTAGTTGCAGCCCTTTAAAGCATTTAGATGAATATTGTTGTCAATAGAAGGGTAGGATTGATTCTTCAACGAACATCCCGTATACAACCTTTAGAACCAAATATAGCATCAATAATTAATACCAATGCACAATTAAATGTTTTACGATTTGCGCAAGTCGACGGTATCGGGAGGACAACAGTGTGTCGACACCAGCCACTCGCCCGCCAACGCATCGCCACCTCCAGCTTCTATTCAATACGCCGTTGTCACTGATACCGCTCCGCTCTAACCTTGAGCGGTGTGAGCGATGACGAACAATAACCGAATATAAACTATTTATTCTGCTAGCGATCGCAAGCTACTTCGTTCGCGTTTGTTTAATACAAAAAAATGATTAAGATAATCTAGCAATTCATTAGTCAATCTTCTATCGGATACATTTTGGAGAGTGCGCCCAAGAGCTCCATAATCTGGTTCCACCTGCTCTGTCCTACCATCGAACACCTGGACGTATCCACGGTACCATCCAGATCTCATAGGCACTCGGAACAAAATGAAACGGTTCGCTAAATCGTTTCTGCTACAGACTACAAAAGAGATTCTTCGCCGGCATCTATTTTTCCCTATTCTACGACCCGGAATTTTTCAAGACAAGAGTGAATAGGCACTTCCTAGGCAAGAGTGCTTCGTCCTAGGTTGCATCTCGCTTGCCATCACATGAGATATCAGTCAGACGGAAGCCTATTGCTGAAAGGATAAAAACAAATTGATAAACTTGCCATAATTTTTCATAAGATTCAGATTATTAGAAGTGTCATTTAACATATTGAATTACCATCCATCCAAATTTGAAAGTTATATAAACTTAATATAACGTAACATCACGCCTGTAATCTCCGAAGAGGTAGGCAGAGGAATGCAGTACAGTCCCACGTTTCACTAGTTACATATGTATATTTACGTCTCATTATGGTGAACCAATTGCCATACACCGGACACATTTCCATACTCCGAGTCACTACTAGAAAATCTAAATTAGAAAAATCGAATAGTACCCGAGTCGGGATTTGAACCCAGGACCTCCAGATCAGCCGTCGCGCTCGCTACTAACACGACCACCGAAGCAGTAATCATTAATATTGTTGTAAACAAAGATTATTAATATTGTTCAATGTTTTAAATATCCAGGTTGTTGTTCAAAATTTCAAATTTTAAAATTCGAATTCGATACCTTCGGAATATTTGTACCTATTATGAAATCACTGTCAGTCTGCCAACGATTAATCAATACAAGACCACCTACATTATAACTTTTATTTATTAGTACGTAACAAATAGATTTTTATGAATGGACGATATGATAAATCAAATAAAGCAATCATTAGCGGCTGATATAAAAATATGATAACGTCTCGGATTGATACTGCATGTGGGAGGAGATTATGTGTTGACATTTTAATGCATATCATAATAACTACTGAAAAGCACAATGTGTTTGATCATTAATAAAAAGATTTCAAATAGGATAATAATCATTTTGGACAGAGAATGACAGTCTGACATACAAATGAGTTTACACTCCACTGTTATAAAATATATCAACAATAAAATTTTCCTTCCATCCTTCTTTATCAAGTCCCCTTCTCTAATGGACACTTTCTTAACTAACCTTCTATTAGACACCGGTTTCCAATCAGAACGACAAAGTTTACGGCCACACTGTACCAAGAAGGACATGTGCAAACAAAAGTGGTTGTAGTGGTTTTCACAGTATGTAGTTTTCCAAACAATTAACATTTATGTAAATCGTGGATTTACTATAGAGATTTTTAATTAAACACTGGCAATAAAAAAATTACATCTGGCAACGTGTTTCGGAATTTAAAAAAAAAATAATTTGCGTATATGTATAGTAGTGTAAGAAAAACAAAATTCTGATCGTTGGGTGATGAGGCGTGGGCAGCGCGCGGCAGCAGTGTGCTGGACTCGTTAACAGGTTTAAGGACGACGGCTTCGGGTTGCGAAATTCGATTAAATTTCAATTATCTCGGAACATCGCGTTTTTCATCGGAGAAGGTAGCTGCGTGTAATGCACTCCCACGTTTCGCAAGTTACATTTACGTTCCATGGAATAGGTGGTGAGCCTATTGCTATATACCAGGAACAAATTCAAACTCCCAGTCACTACAAGGTATCTGAAGTTCGAAAACCTAATAATAATTTGCCCCGAGGAATGAGCCAAGGACTTCATGCTCAACGATCAACTCTATGCCAACGAGACATTCAGTATTAGGTAAGATTGTATATTTTTTTGCGCGCCAAAACTTTGCGAATACGAAATCATAAACTGCGTAGTAATAACACACACAAGTATACAATATTTCTAAGTGATTTATGTATAATTAAGTTGAATATAATTCAATTTCAACCGTATTAATAGTCTATTCACATTTAAAGTGAAATCGTATGTATTAACATTAATTAATGTACGTATGTATTTATGATGTCGTTAACCTTTGATATATGCGTTCTGATGTTCAGTGAATTATGCGTGCGAATATTTTTTTGAATAATAAATAGTCATCGTTATCAGGCTATCATCACACCAAGACCCATGCGGAGTAGGCACTGAGCACCGAGTGCCAAATATCTCTACGGTTACAGATTAGACGTGCATCTTCGTACATTCAAGCCGGTTTTTAACTCCTAACCATTCTAACTCCTTCGACACCCAGCGAGAATATATTTCTGAATATTTTTTTTTTTTACTGTTAAAGAGTTAAAAAAGAACATTTACTTTAATTAAAATTAATTTTGTTTCGTGTTACCAACACAGGATATAAGTATTATTTTCTAACAATAATTATGCACTAAAATATTATTGTTGTTATCTGTAATAAAGATTATTATTATTAAATAACGTAACATAGAAAAATGTAACATCACGCTTATAATCCCCGAAGAGGTGGGCAGAGGAATGTACACTACCACGTTTCACCAGTTACGTTTACGTCCCACAATGGAATAGGTGGTGAGCCTATTGCCATACACGGAGCACATATCCAAAACTCAGAACCACTACTAAAAAATCTAAATTAGAAAAATTTTGTAGAACCCGGCCCGAGAAATGAACCAAGGACCTCCCGATCGGCAGTCGCACTTGCAACCAACACGACCAAACGAATAAAATATATTGTGTAAATAAACAAAAGTGCAAATATCTGTTAAGAATCCCCACCAATTGTCAATTGCGTATTAATTGTGAGCCCCTTGATGTCGAAGACTCAGAGAACATTACATCAAGATCCGGCTCGTGGGATCCATATTAGATCTCGTAGGATTTAACTCATTTTGCACGAGTTGAATAAATGTTCACTTGGAGACGTTTAAAATTCACGTAGTATTAACTTGTTATGGAGATACATAATAAACAGACTGAACGATACTTTGGTTGTATAGCGTAAGTAAAATACGGTTCTTCGTGGAGTGCCCAGGCTTTTTTTTACTATACTTACAGAGCCGATATGCCCCACGTATATTAACCGCGATCTTTTAGCAGGCAGTGAATTGTAATGTGTGTAAACACCTCATGAAACGTTCAGGATAATGACCGAAACTTATTCTCCAGTCGGTGGAGATTGACAAGTTCAGTAAAGATATGAATGACTGGGGATAAATGTATTGAATTGAATCCAAATTGAACATTTGGATAATATTCAAGTCTGACTCTTGTCCGTGGCGCTTCTCAACTCTCAAGCTATGCTACTTTAGGAAAAAAGATGTCGTACATCCAGCAATTGAGCGGAAAAATGGTCCAATGATAATTATTAAAAGTAATAATAATAATGCTCTCTGCTTATCCCGCAAAGGACCTGGCGTGAGCATATGTATGTATGTATGTAAGTATGTATGTAATAATAAAGATCTCCTTTCGTTACTTTAATATGCATGTACGTACATTTTTAAACAGAAACATCATTCTGCACATGGAGTCATCATCATCAGCTTGGTTAAGTCCACTGCTGGGCACACCCCTCACCTGAGTGGATTATGCTCATAATAGAGTAATTTATCTTTATACACAGATCAATTATTATTAGTGCTAGCTTTGAGTACCTAGTACTGTTCTAAAATTCCCGATTTAAGTATTCAACTGCGACGCGTACAATGCACGGACCGAAAGCCTAAGGCGTTGCGTCGGCGCGACATTCGGGTCACGATGGCACGTGGGTTTATTCTCGTGTACAATTGGCGACGCAACCAATCATATTAATCCTTTATTGCCTATAAACAGCACCATTTCTATATTGTTAGTTGTTAACCGACTTCAAAAAGGAGAAGGTATTCAATTCGTCTGCATGTCTTTTTTTTCCTATTATTTTTGTCTGCATTTTTAAAAGCTTTTATTTAACTTGACATGTTTGTTCGTTATTATTAATATTCATAATATTTTTTTATATATGTACCTACTAGCTGTGCTTGCGACTTCATCTGCGTGGATTTCTAAAATTCTAAAAATGTAATATTAAAGTAGCCTTAGTTAATCCTTATTATATCAGCTATCTGCCAGTGAAAATCCCGTCAAATTATAAAATTTTGAATGGGAGATTTAACTAACTCATTATGCTGCTGCTTGCTAATTGACTGCTATACATATATTGTTATGGTATCAATATGCCAGGTCCCTTACGGGGCAGGCAGAGATCACCGTGCTACTTCCCAATTAAAAACAATAATAAAAATACCTAAAAATATATAGATAAGTTTAGAATGCAGAGTCCAGAAAATATACGGGGTATAAATTGCAACGTACGCGTTAATAAGGGTTCTTTCAGACCAGTGTCGTTTCGACGGACTTTACGATACGCTTACGTTTTGATATATGCGCCGAAAATACGCTGGTCTGATAGAGCCGTAAAGTACCGTCGGGGAATAAAGTATACAGTTCGTGGCCCAATAGGAATTGGCATATTACCAACAAATACTCTATGTATTGTGGATATGTAATTTGCTGGCTTCTTGGAAGAGAGTTAGTTTATTTACTTTAGGTTTTATGTCTCCTGAGCCAGTTAAAATAACTCAATAAGCTTTATAATTTTTTTATCTTACATGTTCATAGATTAGTAACTGAAAATAAATCAACTCATAAAAGTTACTTACTACTATTTTAATAAAACAGTATTACGTAATATCACGCCTGTAATCCCCGAAGAGGTAGACAGAGGAGTGTAGTACACTCCCATGTTTCACCAGTTATGTTTACGCCTCACTATGGAATAGGTGGTGAGCGTATTTCCATACACCGAGTACAAATCCAGACTCCGGTCACTACT
>DWTO01002841.1:0-13362 GCA_018244755.1 Jemadia pseudognetus | reverse complement strand
AATTTAAATAATTTTATATGTGTTACGTGTGACGTATTTTATTAGGATAAGGGCCTGACGTAGTCTGAGGAACGTAGAACATTGCCACGTTTCACCAGTTACGTTTACGTCCCACTATGGAATAGGTGGGGAGTCTATGGCCATGTACCAGTCACAAATTATATGAAAAAAATACAACTAATATAAGCTATTTATTAAAATAAGGTTAAGGATCACAGAATATATTTTCAACTTACTTTTTAAAAAAGAATTTGACCTTACTTTCTAGACTGAATGGAAACAACGAAACAGGACATCGGGGGAAAGTTTTTTTAGAAACATAGACGAGTGCTTAAAACGCCGCATTATATACTATTTTAGTATAAATTTAAGGTGTTAATGTAATTTGAAATTGGAATATGCAATTGTTTCAAATTCGTAAGTCTTTTTATTCCTTAAGGAAATTAATATTAGATACCTATATTTTGAAATACATTTACGAAATAAAAACGGAATTTATTAAAATAAATTAAATAGTCATTTCTCATTTATGTACATACATATAGACGATGTTAGAAAGTCGACTATGTAAGTTCAATAAATATGTAGTTTTTACGGTTTTCACCAACACACTGCTGTGACTTAGAAATATAAAATATAAAAAAAAATGCTTTTGCCTTGTTAAGTACTTATATGTAATTTATTAATTATATTCTTGTTCAAGAGGCTCACCAGACCTTTTGCATGGTTGGATGTAAACTTAACTGGTGAAACTGGGGAGTGTACACTCCTTTGCCTACAGGGAGATTACAGGCGTTATGTAAAGTCTATGGTAGCTTATAATTATTGACATTATTTTATAATATGCTGTGTGCCTTTTCTTCACTTATCGTGTATGTTTTATTTCGTTTTATTTAGAATACCTTTTCTACTATACATATCTTCACGATAGTTTTAAACGCCAGTCTACAAAACCTCAATTATGGGTCAGCAGGGTAATCAATCAAAGTTGGCCAAAAAGCTTTTGTTGATGCTATCATAGAGAACGCACGGTAAAAAAGATCATTATATTCATTCGTCATTTTCCTTTGATTTTGTTAGCGGGGTTCCTGTGATATGTTTAGGTAGAAGTTTTGTTTTTTTTTGTAGTTAGTAGATATTTTTTGCCGAGGCTTTGTAATGGTATATAATCAATCCTTTTATTGTTCCGTTCCCAAGCACAAGTCTACTCGAAGACTGAGAAAGATTCAAGCCATAGGGGGCCACGCTGACTAAATGCGGAGTGGCAATAAGTTTAAGGATAAAATAATATGTCTAAGAAAACAGTTGTGCAGGTTATTTCGAGATATTACCTTCAGCGTCACAGAAAGTCATATTTAATATTGATATGCTCATTTTTTAAAACTGTGTTCACACGGATTTAAGCGTGGGGCTTCCGGAGTAGAAGGCTGAATTTTAAACCACTTGGCTATTGATGCTAATAGGTCATACTGATATTATACCAGAGGAATATAGCGGAAAACCGCTGAATTCATTATAGTATAGTATTATAGCATTATAGTATAGAATCAAATAGAAATTAGGTGTATAGTAGATTTATTAATGAATGAATACTGAAATTTTAAAGGCTGATATAGGTAGATGCTCGATTGTTTTCGAAGTTTTAAGGTAAATATACAATACAATACAATATTTATATTTGTAATAGTATTTTTGAATGTAACATTTTGTCTGTGTATTATTATTTACAATTTTTATTTATTAATACATTATTCATACAAATAGTTGTAAATATAGGACATACTAATTCCCCTATATTTATTTAAATTCCGAGTGGGGAATAATCTGTTAGGAGTATAAAACTATTAAAAAATAAGATGGAAGATTAATTTTTGAATATTTGTTGTGCATTAAATTAAAATGGGTAAGGATATTCTAGTAACTTATACTGTATCAATTTGTATTAAAGATGTGATTTTTATATAATCATACAGATTTTTTATAAATAATTTGCATCATTAATACCTAATTAATTGCGTGCTGCAATTAAGACGTGCTGTTACGTTTTATTATATGTATGTTTGTTTCTTATAAAGCAAATTGTAATTGGAAAACCTTGGGTTGTTAACAACGTCACTGATCATCGATAATAAGTAATAATGAAAAATAAACCGTTAAGAATACAAATCAATCAGCTCCAATTCATTATATTTCTTAGCCTGTGTTAGTCCACTGCTGGGCATGGAGCCTTAATCTAGAACTATAGTATGTCAAGGCGTAGTTTATCCATACAATGTATAAATATATTTCATAGTTAAACCGCTCGTCTGTACAGCCACCGATCAGTTCAAAACCACCGCGACGGGACTTAAAAGCTTTCAGGGATTTTTCAGTGTCGCCAACACATACGAATACCACTAACCACGAAAACTACGAGGTTGGCACACTTTCAAAAAAGTCACAAATTCAGTTTCGGTGTCAGTACTCAGTGCGGTCGACGCTCGACAAAGTGGTTTTTGACACATTTTCGGAAAAAAACACTAAATTCCTTGATACATTATGTACATATTTATTGTTTCTAGAGGTTTCATTTAATCAGTACACATTTTTAACAGTTAGAAATGTGAAGTGTATTGTACAATTTATCAAATGTCAAGATTAATACATTTATTTACAAAACTTAGACATTAATCACAATGTTATTCACATTAATGATTTAAATAATAGGTAGTCTCTTCGCTAAATTTTAACAGTACCAGTGCTGGACAGATTTTGATGAAATTTGGTCTGAAAAAAATTATTATTTTATTATATATATAAGTTTTGTTATTTATGTTAACTGGTCAATGTAGACTAAGAGGTGGAACTTGGAAAGGTGTTACTTGGGCTTTCCCGCAAACTAAATGAAAGTCAGCAGCGCAGTATTGCATAAATGTAATTAAAACAGAAGTGCATAAAATATGAAAATCTTCTTAGTGGCGCATGTAATTTGAAATCGCTTAACAAGACGAACGGCCAAGGAAGTTGGCACGCTCACTAAAGTAATATTGCGTCGGGGAAATGCGTCTTTTTGGCACTAACGGTGATTCGTTGCAGTAATTTCTTTTTGTCGTACATTTAACGTACTTTATGGATCACATAAGGGTTTCCAATCAATTTAATTTCTTTACACGAACCGGTATGTATGAAAACAATGGTGACAACCCATTTCATTATAAGGATATCTTTGAAACCTCTTTTGGCAGGGATGAAAATGTATTTTATAGCTGTTACTGTACGGGATAAAAATACTTTCTGTATAAGTATAGCTTTACATGTATATGTGAAATTAATCCGTCTACTTATTACTTAAACTAACGAACCGACGTAGGATTCGTGAGCTAGTAGTTGTTAATTTTTAAAATATTCTAAAGTTCGCACATTCAGTGATGCTAACCACAATCCGATCTGATATAGGGGGGGGGTTGTTGCCAGTCGCAGATATTCAATTTTGCTAAATGAAGAGATATTTTGAAAGCTACGAAGACCGCCGCGGGACGGTTACGTCTACCCACTGCCCTTTGTCTCACCACAAGCGAATGAATATCTAGCGTTGTTACATTTGTGAATATTTCATTAAACGACACACATGTTCGGTACGTTTTTAAACTTGTCATTTTAAACTGGCACTCATGGATCTCATACAGTTTTTGCAATATTTAGTGTATTTGAGAGTCATTATTTATCTATATGTTGCAGATAAAAGTTCCATTAGTAATAAACGTCCAGATATACGGCACCATTTTATACAACAGCTGTTAGATACCGCCCATAAGATTGTGTCTTCGATTTCCGGTCAGACAGATAACTGAAAGATGCCTCTGTTCAACTGCTCTGAGTTACACTATATTGTTTATGTAAATTGGAATCGTTGTCTGGTATTGAGAAGGAATCGTTATTATTATTGATTCTTATATCGCTATTCGTTACCGATGTTTAGTGGTACAAGTACTTTATGCCAGTTCATGCAAGCTAGTAATTAAAGCGTGACGTGTTGATATCGGGATACGAACGGGAATAGTGAACAATTTAGGAGGAGATTTTTTCGTATTCAGTTGGACTGAGATGTTTGGATATTTTTAGTTGACAGTATATACGATATTTTTTGGGATTTATACATAAATGAATGCAGATTAGATTATATATGCATGTGTTTCTACACACACACAACAACCAAATGCACACACACCGACACATATACGCACACAAGTACACAATATGACTGTAATACAGTTGAAATTATTCTGTTGAGATTAAGTATTTTTTGCATGCGAACTGCACTTAGAGAATGTCGATTATATCGATTGTAAGGAATTTTTGGAAAAAATCATAAAAAATGTCCTGTTCCTCAAAAATATGATTCAAATTATTGTAGATATTTCCCCGAAACATTCTATGCGGCAGGTCGATACCGATATGTCAAGTGAATTGTTGCTATAACCTCACATAGTAAACACAAATCATACAAACAGTATGCAATATTCAGGTTAAAACGATGTTTCTAGTTTCAGCTTAACAATTTGTGGTCCATCGTACGACGTACCGTGTATGTATATATACAGTACGGTAAGAGCAAACAAACATTTATGGCCGCATAAAATACATATTTCATATACATTTTATTTTTGCGTATACTCAAAATATGTATTTATTGCAATATGTTTTTAAAGTACCATCACGCCTGTAATCCCTTAAGAGGTAGGCTGAGGAATGTAGTATCTGTATTCCCACGTTTCACCAGTTACGTTTGCGTACCAATATGGGGTAGGTGTGGAGCCTATTGTTATACACCGCGACATTTCCAGACTCCGAGTCACTACTAGGAAATGTAAATTAGAAAAATCTGAGTGCCCGACCCGGGAATCGGATCCAGGACCTCCCGATCGGCAGTCGCCCTTGCAACAAACACGACCAACGAATATTATCACGATGCGCTTGCTAAATTCTACGTCCCGCTGTTGAATTCGGAGTGATCTTATTGCCGTACAATGAACACAAAACCCGACTACGAGCAACTTAGACGTTCTAATTGAGAAAATCGATATTTTGTGACTCGATAACTGAACCCAGGACCTTTTGATCAGCAGTCACGCCTCCGACAACCACCGACCAGCACGCAGTTCATTATCGATTCCAGTATTAATGAGTGTTACTGCTATTTGGGCTAGACACTAACCCGTAGTGCCTTTAGTAAGCATGGAAGCAGTAGTGCGACGTAATCTTTAGTCATAAACACAAATGCATATAAACGTTTGCCTTGGTTGCGAGGTGCTTAACAATTCTGCCTCCGACTTCGTGATTCTGGGTTCGAATCCCCGTTCTTTAGTTTACGGCTTCATGTGGGTTTTCGATATACAAGGGATGAAGGAATAGGGATGCAAAGTCTATATCCATCAATTAGTCAACGGGCTTAGTTTTTTTATTTTGAGAGGAGATCTGAATACTTAAAAGGGATGGGCTAAGAAAAGATAACTCTTAATAAATAATAAATTAATGTAACCAGTTTTTGAAGTAGTGAATGCTAGTGACATTTTTGAAAATATTTCCATAAGGTAATTAATAATTACTTTGAAACAATAAATTGTATCTTGCATCATAAGCGCACTAAGTCTAAAATCTTCTCAACTTTGGAAATTTGCACACTACGTGCTCGATAGGTGAAACTTTGAAATTTCCTGCACTATGATATTACATTAGAGGGATTACGGGCTGTTTAGATAAACGTGCAAAGCGCTTATGCCCCTGGGGCGCTGACATATTGCAAGCGATATGTAAGTTGAATCAACGTTGGATATGGGCAGTCTAATGTTGTTTAAATTCCCTAGAAAAATGTACTACTGCACGTTTTGCACTTATTTGTTCTTTTCATGCACCTCTACATTTTAAGGGCTTAGCTTTTCGTTTATTTGGTGATCATGGTTGTTAAGCTGGTCCTTTACGTGCTACTTGAGTATTACTAGCCCGTTGGTGCAGTGGTTAAGGAACCTGACTGTTGCGCCGAGAGCCGTGTGTTCGATTTCCACCCAGAATAAATATTTGTGTGATGAGCACAAATACAATAAAATAAAATAAATAAATAATACATATTTGTTTTGTGTCTGGGTGTAAAAAATATCTATTTAGGTATATATTTATATGTATATATGTAGTTTATCAGCCGTCTGGTTACCATACCACAAGCTCTCTTGACGCTTAGTTTGGGATCAGTTGGCCGTGTGTGGAGATGTCCCGAATTTAAAAAAAAATAATAATATGCAATATTCACAAGTACATTTTACCATCTGATAACTAATGTAACAATCCACACACGTATAAATCTATGTCTGTCAATAACATGGGACACGTAATTCTAACAACTACTGACATGTGCCTAAAATAATATATGATTACGTATGACGGGCTCGTCGTAATAATCGAAGCATAGAATTCCCGCTCACTCCTTTCTGTAATCACTGTGCGTAAACTGGAAAGATTCACGGATTCAGAGATAAATTTGAATAAGCTTTTGTAGATATTTGAAGTATATTAAAAATAACGCAGACCATTTGATATATAATGTATACATATACGAGTACTGTGTTGTTTGAATAATTTTTATGTACGTTTGGTCGCTATGAATCGTTGCTTTATTATTAATTTAATTATGCCGACCTGAAGGAGACTGTGGGGTTCTGCTGGATTCAGACGGCCCAGGACCGACGGGTGGGGGGGGGGGCGAATAGTGTAGGCCTATGTCCACGGTATCCAAAGGCCAATAATGAAATTTATTTAGGTACGTTTACTTCATTATTAAGTAAATTATAAAAAATATTATATCATTGGTAAATTGTTATTATATCATTTACGTTTATAAACACACTTCATTTGTAATAATATATGTAATATACATATCTACCTGTTTACTTAGAATGTTGCTACGTATTTTATGTCAAAATTAAAGTTTTAATGTCAACAGCCTAATTTGATAAAAGTCACTCTAGATTATACTGTCCTCATTCTGCGAAGAGACCTGTGCCCAATAGTGAACAAACATTAACAATGTAATGACGATTACGATGAAGAATTTTTAATTAAACATATAATAGCTTAAATTACTTTGTCCCGCTATCATTACCACTTTACTGTTCCACTACGGTTAAAGAATGAAAAGGGTAAACAGTATATTCAACCACGTCAGCTCTGTACCAATTGGCGACCTTAGATAACTTTATGAAAAATTCTACGGTGAGCAGATTTTCTCAAGAGACATTTGTCCATTTCTAACTTTGAGAACAAAGTAATCGTACTAACGCACGGGTAAATATCCTTGCCACTGACACAGAGCGCGCAGGTGTTGTGAGAACTTGTGCTTTGCGGTCCCAAACCGCCTGCCCTGCGTAGAATTGAGAGTAAAATCCCCTCAGAAGAAGCCAAGGACCAGCAATAGATTGAGACAGTCCGACGATGATGTACCATATAAGTCTACGCTATTACTAACTGTTTAAGCAATACCATGTCTTTGTATATTTCTAAATTAATGTTGTTAGTTACAACAAAACAAATAGTTACCAAAAAACTTGCATATCGCTCACATAATTGTATGAAAATTTCCACTTCATATGAAAATGTTTACACGTTCTGTTGGTAGATGCGATCGCGACAGTTACAAATGGGCCGTCCTGCCCTACAAAATGCCACAGCTTATAGCGAATTGAGATATTTGTCACGCAAACCATTCTGCTAACGGCGATGATGAAAGGGACAGAAGAAAGTGACACTCCGGTATATACAAGGTTTAAAAAAAATAATCCTTCAGATCAATATATACGTATCCGTACATTATAAAGCTGAAATTACACTTTTGAATAGAGCAGAAAAATATTTATTGTTTACACTTTCTCTTTAATTAGGTCCTTCATGGAATATGCAGGAAACATCTATTGTCAAATATCTCTGTTCTTAAACAATCGACGGGTTTTTCGTACTGAAATAATTAAAATAAATTTGAAACTGACAAAATGTACCAAAAACATAGGTTCTTCGTACATAATATCTAGATATCATAGTGTAGGCAACACCGCAACACGTTTTAATTTTTTTTCCCATGAAACTGACTTTACGTTCGTTAGCGAATGTTATACAATTTTCGAGTTGAGTAAACATTACAGTTAAAGTGTTGTGCATACAGCGCCGCGGTGGTTAAGTTAAGCTTAATTAATCCCATTGAGACCCCGGAATGTTGATATAATAGGAGCGGGAGAAAAGGTTTTTCGAAAGGCTTTAATAAAAAATATATAACTTTTTTAAATTATTATATAAAGAGACGTTTGGCATAACTATCACAACATCTTTCCGCTATGGTGATTTCGGTGTTCGATCCGGGTGAATCAAACGTGGAATTTTTTAATATATTGTATACATGTATGTGTAATCGTAAGTAATCACCTAGTAACGCAATATTAAAGAAATATGAAGATAATCAGTGAAGAGCATTTCGTTAGAAAGATAATTAAGGGAGAGAGAGAATGTGAAAGAACGGCATTAGGCATTAAGTACGCTTTTGTATCCCTTAGTTTAAGGTGCTGCAAAAGTTTAAATAATTCTATTTAATAATAATTCGTTGTGAAAGCTCAATACTATTAGCCTAAAAAATAAAAAATAAACGTTCTAATCCCTAACTTAGCGAAATGTTGTCCATGTAAGAGTAGTGTTCTAACGTACGGCAAGTCCGACACCCTTGTAGGTACTCGTACTCGACTTCAGCATAATTAATTCCTCTGAGGCTGTAAACGTGTTCCCTTCGGTCCCTACGAGGAGGCAACGTGTTACAGATTACATTTCTCTATTAATATCTACAATTTTGTCTATAATAACACGCTTCGCTTCACTAAAATGTTCTGTAAAGTTCACTGCCATTATTATCAATCCTTTTCTCTTTCTACTATTGGGAACTTCTCTGAGGAGGAGAGGGCTAAGGTCCCGGCCACACTGGCTAATTGTGAATTGGCGGACTTCACATGCCTCGGAAAATATAGTGGTAAAATTCGAGGTGGACAGGATTTCTCATAAACTAAAAACTCCTGTTATTTAATTAGGTATATTATGACGGAAAGTAACATTATAAGAATTCAGCGGCAATTTTAAGTAAGTTGGAAGCAAGCTAAATGTATTTGAATGCAGACAAAAGATGAATGTTGCTCAATCCACATATAGACATCAGAATACCTGCCTTTTATCGTATTCATTGGTCACAATTCATTAAATATAAAAGCTTCGTACAACTGCATTCATTTACATACTCGTAAATCGGAGTAGTGGTACCGTTTCGTTTAAAATAAAATCAGGGTTCACTGTGACTGAATCAATTTTTACAACATTCTGAAATTTAATTTTCTTTATATTTTAACAATTAATTTGTTTTAAATAATCATTAACACGGCTAAATGTCGCTTTTTTCCTAGACTTTTATATTCTCACGACGTTCGTTCACTAAATTGAGAGAGATTCGAACATCTGCATTGGTTTACATTCCCACTTCTCAATTTATAGGCGGCAGTTCGTCGTTACAGCGAGTTGGCATTTTTCTGTAGGTACCTACCTACCTACACCATGAAACAGGAATTTACTGTGACTCCATCTCTCATAACTATGGATTAAGATAATAATTAAAATTGTTGTCTTCAATAGTATATGGACACATAAGCTTCGAAATGTAATAAGTGAATAATAACAACATTGATGAAAATTTTGATCATTCATAATATACCTGTACCTGTTATAATTTTAATCAGTTAAATGAAACGCACGAAAAAGATATTTTGTCACGTATACTTTTCCCACAGCGTTGTTATCGCGTTTATGCTGTTTCGTTTACAAACGCTGAGTTTTTACTACGTTCAGGGATCTCGCTAAAAGGCTTATAGAGATGCAGATGGACGCAGTTTTAGTGATCTGTTTTTTTAAATACGAATACAAAACGGGATTTAAATTTACCTTACATGAAATAGTTATTACGGCCTCCGAACAATAGTTAGAAGTTTTCATAATACGATTAGTCTCTTAGTATTAATGGAAAATAAATGTCTCGTAGTGTTTATGTAACAAATAAAACTTCAAGTAATATTCATTCAACTACAATATCAAATCAATTAATAAAACAATAATATATTTAAACTAAATAAACGAAATTGAAGACGATACGAAGAATTTTTATTCATACTTAGCAGAAATTTTTTCTAGCTTTTATTCAAATAACTTTTAACTTATTTATTTTTACTATAAAAATCGATATGATAATTTCACTACTAATTTCAACATTTGCTTACGACTACATAGGGAAGCATACGAATTCAACATTTCTAAATTTTCTAACCATTGCTTTCAGATTTACAAATACCGAATGAGATTTTGATGTGCTATCATCCTATGTTATTGTGACAACAGGCAAATATGTATATAGTTCAAAATAAAAAGGTACCAAAGCCCCACTTAGCTCTGTCAACATTTCTTCTAATAGGCCTACGAATAATGTTATTGATAAAATTATCAAATTGTATACAAAATTAGTACTAAAAAATCCGTACGTATACAATACGTAATATGCAAAGGTGGTTATTTTTGAGTTTTCAACAGAATTAGCGTTCTGCATTTTTGTACTGGGAATTTTGTAGATTTTTGCGAAAATCTCTATTGACAGTGCTAGGGGATGCTATTTGAAATACAGAAATGTGGGTGCAATTTAAAGAAGTGTTCTAAAACCTGGAATTAAACGTAATTGGGTCACTGAGACTCGTCGAGGTAATTTAAAAAGGGCCATTGTTAGAGTGGAGAACGAATCTGCAAGTGTTCTGCTAAGCCGAGAGAAGATTCTACACAGAATATAAAAATATTACGACTACAGTAAATATATTTTTGTATTTACGAATTGTATGTATAATCCGCTCAGATCACGAGGAGAACCGTGTTCGAAAGTGGAATGATGACGAAGAATCTTTTATTATTTAGTTCTTTTATTATAAAATCATCGTCATTCTATTGCAGTTATGCCCGTAATCCCCCCACACACTTCGACGCCCTGTACACCGGCACGGGATCGGGAAATGTATTCTTACTTACACGGAGAAAATTTCACCCGTAACATGTCTAGAACATCTCAACGCATAGTAATTTCAACTTTTTCTGCGGGATGAATACAAAATAAAAAGAACGTAGTTTAATATCGTCCCAATGGCATGGCAACTTGAAGACATAAAATTTATTTCGTCCCGCAGTAAAAAAGTTGGGAAACTTTTTCTCGGAAGCTTTATGCGTTAAGCCAGAAACTTTTCCTGTTTTATCCAATAAACAGATTTGTAATCTGTTGTAGGATCTCGTTTGTTCTAACGACAACCTACTGGCAACCGGTTGGACCTTAATGAAGTCGGGTAGAATTACTAAATTGACTTATTAAATTTTCTTTCAGTTGCCTACAGTTTTCAATGAATAATTTTTTTTTTCTAACAGTGACAGCTTAGTGGTTTAGAATTCAGCCTAAAGCCGTCAGTGATAAAGTGGCTGGCTCGTATAGTAAAGGAAAAAATAAAGTTATTGCAGCATAATAACAAGTTTCAACTGTACTTTTTGATTCATATATTATTTAAATTGTACATTAAATTATAATAGACTTCACTACTACGTTAAAAGGAAGCCGCGTTCATATCGTGTGCTTGCAATTTGTAATATGTGAAGAGACCTTAACGGGAGGATACTTTCAATAAAGGATAGAACTTGTCCCAACGTTAATAGCATCTGTTGCTTGTGACATATTAAACTGACTTTGGAAGCTTTGGGCTCGGGGAATGTCGGGATATTGATTAATGGCTGAATAGGGAGGACAGACACTCAATTCTCGCCTTATACGTTCCATGTTATAGATTTTTTTCATGTTATACAAATATTATATGTAATATATTATTGTTCTTAATTTTTGTCCATCTATAAAATTGCTAATGAACGGTATGCAATTTTTTACTAACCGCGTATAATGGGCAGACCATATGTAACCGGAACTGAGACTGCATGTACTTAGCTATTACTGTTAAAAACTTGATGGGAAAACGTAACAGTGAGGTATGTCACAAGGAAATTTAGTAACAATTGTGTATTTAAATAGGAATAGCGGCAATGTTATGGAAATATCTAATTAAGGGCGTGTATTAGCAGCAGTTTCAAGGACATCAAATGATTTCGCTAATTTTATTATTGTTTTAATCGTTCTTTTATGGAATATTGTTAGGTAATGTACTAAATAAACGACTTTCAAATTTCTTCGTTTACTTTTAATTTATGATCCTCCTAGTCGTCTGTTTCAGATCGAATTGAAAGTACAGATAATTTTTGAGGTGAATAAATGATTGCTGGAAAACTCAAAATCCCACACGCGTAGAGATGCTCTCTTGTTTATCACGGTCGGTACAAGATATTCATTCGAGCCCTCCCATAAACCCTCTGGCTAACGTTCTTTAACTTGCGACCCTCGTCTAGTGCAGAACGCCTAGTGATTGCGAATGGTAGATGAAAGTTTAAAAGATTCAAATGAAAATAAATCTTGAAATCATTTTCGGTGGTAATAAACGTAAACTTGTTCACCCGCAAGAGGTTATTAACTTCATTATGTGGTGTTTATTCCCACGAGATCCCGAAAAATTTTTTTTTCTATTTTGTCCGCAAAAGAGTGGCTGTGCAACGGAGGGAAATAAAAACGATCATACACACAGCCACGATCATTGCATAATTCCTATTTTACATATTATTTGAACAATTTTATACTAGAATTCAATATGTTATATTTTCATCATCATGAATTATTTTTGTTTTAATTGAAATCCAATTTAATTGCCATGTTGGTGCACTGAAAGTTTCAGTGATCAATGAATATATATTACTACGGTTCACGCTCTCTGATCTGGTGAGCGATATTACGAATCGAATCAAGCATTATCTGACTCACATATAAATAATACATTGAACGAAACTGCAATTTTAAAATATTTCAGTCTGCATTGCATTAAATTCAAGTTAATGGATGTTTTAATTGGGATGTTTTAAATTAATTCAAACAGGGTCTTATTGTTGGACATAGTATCTTCTATGTTCAAATACTACTGTTGCAAATACTACTGAACCGATTACGCTGAAATTTGGTCTGTAGGTAGCTGAAGACTCAGAATAACACATAGACTACTTTTTATTTCGGAGTTCCCGAGGGATTGGGATTTACACGGGGATAACGAGAATTTATTTTGTCGCGAGGCGACGCGAAGTTCGCCGGACCAGCTTACCCGTTTCCTAATTGTAAATAGATACATTTATCGCTTCTGAAAATTG
>DWTO01002840.1:0-13363 GCA_018244755.1 Jemadia pseudognetus | reverse complement strand
TATAATCAGGCAAATAAAATGGCAGATTGGAGATGGACTCCCGAAAGTACATTGGTCTTACGAGCATATGTACATTACATCTTACGAACGATAAGCTGATTACGTATAAGTAATTTATTGACATTAATAGTGGTTTGAAATTCAGCCTCTCAGTCCAAAAATCGTAATGTACAGAAATTTTTAAAGGTTTTCAAAAGTACCGCCAAAGATTACCGTCATTATTACTTCACTCTTTTTAACAGGCCATTACTGGGGTATGACATAGATCCCAGCCTGGGACTTTCTGTATACATCAAGCGAAATTTCTAAATTTTAAAATTTCACTCATTAACTTAGAGTTGTAAGCATTATGTAATAACATTTCCATATAAAATCGGCCTTTCACTTCAAGAGGTTTGTGGCACTAAATTAGTAGTTCTTGAAAACAGTCCGATATTATAGGGGTATTTAATGAACTGGAAGTGAGTATTGTAAGGGACAAAATGCTTGTGAACTTAGGTCAAGGGGTGGAGACCGCGATGTGACACAGTAACGGGTTAGGGACCGTTGAGGGGTAGTTTGGTGTTATTGTATAAATTAGTATTAAATTAGTTTGTGGTTTTGTTAACTTTGTTTTATATACCTGAATTCCTAACTTCCGTATTTAGTACTGAATATATGAATAATAATAATTACACTTTTACATCGTTTCTTGTGACAAGTTCTGCTCACTAATATTCTGTGTCATTTGGATGTGTACTTCACCCTTTGCAGCCCTTTGTGTAATACTCATATGAACACTTTGGTACTGTATTTTACAAAAGTCATGTGTATATGTGTAATATATAATATACTACGTTATACATAATATATTGCGTTCTTCGTATTCATTCTTTTTCTACAATATATTTTGAAAAAATATAATCCATAAGTGCAGTAAAACAAAGATATTACTACGTATTTCATATTAATTTAATCAGATGCAGACACTTTCGAATGAGTTTTATAAAACATATTATTTTATATGTACGTTTATGTGTGCAATTATATTTTAAATATGCTCTTGAATGTGTGTGTAGTAAGACGTAAGTATCATTGTTTATAAGCCACTACGTGCGTGCCACTTCCGCGCGCTATAAATCACGCGCCAATAACCAGTGGTTAACCTGTAACCCAAACAGGCAGTTTATTGGTTTTTATTTAACTCCAATTTATTCGGACACACGTGAAACGCATATTTATACTTTTAGTTCCAAAACTCTACCGTTTTGTTAACTGAATTTCTGTAATTAAAATAGGTACGGAAACAAAAATGTATCAAGAATTTTTGTTATATAGGTACTTAAACTTTAAGATTATGAAGAGTATTTTATTAACGAAACGCAGTGCCTATCTCGTGCCTACGTAGACTGCCTCGTTGGTCGTGTTGGTTGCAAATGCGACTGCCGATCGAGAGGTCCTGGGTTCGATTCCCGGGTCCAACACTACATAATTTTCTAATTTAGATTTTCTGGTAGTGGGTCGGAGTCTGGATATGTGCCCTATGCATGGCAGTAGGCTCACCACCTATTCCATAGTGGGACGTAAAAGTAACGGGTAAAACGTGGGAGTGTTCTGCATTCCTCTGCCTACCTCTTCGGGGATTAGAGGCCTGAAGTTACGATAGTGCCTATTATAAAAATGGTCAATTAATATTAAATTAATTATTATTATTTTATAATGCAAAATATCGAATATATAAATTCTTTAAATAACAAATATTAGTAAATTAGAGTCACAAACAATTTACTTTATTTTTATTTTACTTTTTGATTTTGATAGCAGTCATAGCCTAGTGGTTTGAAATTCGACCTCTCACTCCGGGTGACCGGGTTCGAATCCTAGCGGGCATCTCTTAAAAAATGTGCATTTTAAATATAAATATAACTTGCTATTGGATTTGTGCCCGGTGAATGGCAATAGGCACACCACCTATTCCATAGTAGGATGTAAACATAAAACTGGTGAAACGTGCGAGTGTTCTACACCCCTCTGCTTAGCTCTTCGGGGATTACAGGCGTGATTTTACGTTTATCTTGTAGCATTTGAGAGCAGAATTTATGAGGAGAATGCAAAGAGAGCATATTTTGGCCAACCCTCCGATCGCCGTCCGGTAGGTCGGCCAAGATATCGCCGGAAAGACGAAGTCGCCAAAGATCTCAAAGAGCTGGGGGTGCCTGATTGGTCAGATATGGCGAAAAATAGGAAAGAATGGCGCACTTTGATGTCGGAGGCCAAGATCCACTTCGGGTCGCTGCGCCAGCGTAGTAAGTATGGTCCAGCACAGTATTTACTATCCAGGAAACATAAAATATAAGATATTTTATTAATCCTCGAATCAAATACAAGATGTGAATATGGTAAAGCATTCCAATCGTGATTGATGAATTTTAATATTAATTACGATTGGAAGGCATGATTATATTTAAATATATAATATAAAATTCGATAAGTAGGTCAGCTATCTGATGCCATCGGAGCAATAACCTTTGTTAGTCGCGTACAGAAAAACCGCGCCAGAAATGGTATGAAAATGCAACTAAAATTCGTATCCGGAAGAAATCACGGACCACGTCACCGGTTACATAAGCGGGTGGGGGCTTACGCAAGCCGGGGCGCGGCGTGCCTCGGGGTGGGGGCGATCGATGCGCGGCCGTTCACCCGCCTGCAATGCGCCGCACCGCAACGCCCGCCGCCGCCGGCCTATGCCGTCCTGGTACTTTGATATGCTTCCCGGCTCGCTTGGATGGCGAAAAAAAACCGCGACGATGAAATGAGGTTTTTTTCAATGATCAAAATGAATTCCAACTCCTTCTGCCGCAATGAGCGGGCCGTTAGCAAATGCATGTTCATATTTTCTGAAACACTGCCTCTCTTCATACAAAACCTAACTGAATACTGTAATGACGCGGGATTATATCGCGCCACAATGGATGTACAGTTTTGCCGTAAAAGTTGGTTGAAAAAATGAATTAACCGTTTTAATTACTTAAACACATTTAATAATGCTTTAGAATTAAGTAAAATTTAACAAAGTTAGATTATTAGAACAATTCAGGCCTCATTAGTGTATCGAAAAGTCATGAAACAACAGTTCGGATATAATTATGGCACTATTCAAACACCGTTTGTCTATTTGTTTCACATAATTGTTCCCGCAATGGAGCCAGACATGCAATTAATGGATACTAGTGAAACGCTACGCTCAAACATATACGAGTATGTATGTACGCATAGTATGTGATGTCTACGTGACGCCGGCTACGTTATCGTAGCGGTCTACGAGTTACGCGGCTTTTATGCATAATACATACCTATATCATACTTATGCTATGAATTGATTTTCCCGGTTTTGTATTCTCCGCAGCTTTCTCAGATATTTCCGATAACGGGATTAGACGACGCGACTCAGGAAGTTCCGTGTTCGGGACGCGAAATTGAAATGAAGTTTTTTTATATCGCGTGCAGTCGTTAAGCATTCTACCGTCGTAATATTGAGCTAAGAAATAATAGCTCAATTTGATTTTTACCTGTTCGTGAGACCTTGTTGTTTGATGAAAGCGATACTGGTAATAAATATAAATTAATTTTCATTTTGTTTTGTTTATAAATTGTTAATATTCTGTAAGATTACGGATTCGTGTATTGTATAAGCAATGCCTTTGAACTTCATTTCCGACCCAAAATACTTTTTAACCAATAATATTGCATAACAGACTTTAATGGTATTTAAGTCGTTATTAGAATATTTAGATAAGGCGTCAAATTTCAAAACTTCCTGCACTAGAATATCTGTATAATATTTCTAGGAAAATTTAAAGCAAATCTCTACTGGAAAATCTCGGTTGGAAACCTAAATGGGTCAAACGGAATGGTATTTTCAAACTGGCGATAACTGATTTTAATTTTTGCTAAGGCCTGAATAACTACTGGAAAAACCAGTAATTATATTTTTTAGCTACATAATACGTAACAACACGCTTGAAATTCCCGAAGAGATAGGCAGAAGGGTATAGTCTAGTAGATTTCCTCGTTTCCTCATAGCTATGTACCTACATAAATAGTTTGTTACCTAATATTTTGATACAATATAAAAAAGTATTTATTAAAAAGGATCCGTGTAAATGAAAGTCGCGGTTTTTTATTCAGTGCTTTATAAATATGGAATATTTAAGAACAACTTTTCGTGTTGATTTACCAAGAGCCCATACTTACGAGTAGTGTGATGTTGCCATTACTCGAGAAAATTCGGACAAATGAAACTTTCTGTAAACTTTCAAGATGCGGAAGTGTTGCCAGTTATTTGCAGTATTAATTTATTGACCTTTATGTGCAATGTTAATTGCCTGGTTGGTCGTGTTGGTTGCAAGTGCGGCTGCCGATCGAGAGGTCTTGGTTTCAAACCCGGGTCGAGCATTATTGGATTTTTAAATTTAAATTCTTCTAGTAATGCCCGATGCATGGCAATAGGGTCACCACCTATTCCATAGTGGTGAACATAACTGGTGAATCGTGGGAATGTAATACATTCCTTTGCCTACCTCTTCGGGGATTACAGGCGTGATGTTACGTTTACGTATGTACTACGTCATTTTTATTTACTACGCTCGCAATTTGGCGTAACATCCTAGAGGAAAGGTGATCCGTGGAGGGGTTCGCGACCGCCGACAATGAGAAATACGACGCGAGGAGGAGAAGGATGGTCGTGATAACAATAATTTCTACTGTATCTTTAATCCTTATCGGTGTCATTGGTCAACGGCATTGTTGTTAGTCAAGGTTGTGACGGCGCATACTCGTTGTAATGTACGTTAATTTTTTTAAATTTTAATTTTCTTTTTTTCTGTTCTAATGTCTTGATGTTAGTATTTACTGACACACCTTAATATTTGTGCTGTCTTAGTACATTGTGTAGCATACTTCCTACTACATATATATTATCATACCAGCGTAAGTCCACTGCGGAGCACAGGCCTCCCCTGATGAAGTTCACTCGCAGAGACGGCTTCTCGCACTGCCAACGCTACTGGACATAGGCGGCCAGGGTATTTAACTGTGCGTAGTGAGAGCGCGATTTGCCAGCATTATGCAATTTGTCATTTGAATTATTGGGATGCTATTTGTATCACCATCAAGATGGCCCTCTGACAGGGCTAATAATGCGAAACGCATTTGTTGTGATAATATTTATTATATAGCCCTGCGTTAACAGGGCTTCAAAAAAATATTATTAGACTCATTTGAGTGTTCCCCTCCACGGAAATCTTTAGTAAAAGGCGAAAGATTTATACGTGTTGAAGGGAAACCAGAGTAATGAATTTTATTAGCACAGCTCTCTTATAGTTTCTCCAACGACATATCGTTAACGTGATTCAGGCATTACAGTAACGCCATCTATTGACGATACATTGCATTTTATTCTAAACTTTTTTGTATAGCCAACAATCGAATGAATTTATCAAAAGGTACAGTAGGGTTAGGAGTAATAGGGAGAAAAGAATCTGTTTTATCCTTTTGCGTTTTAGTAAAAGTGTACATATAATAATAAATGGGAAAACTTATAAATAATAAAGGGTATGAATATACCTTTTACAAGGGCAGTTTATTATAAAACTTAACATTCTCATCAATTAAAGTATTTAAAAATTATAGTACAAATGACTTAAAATAATGTATGAAAATGACTTTTTTTGGCAACTTTCAAGTAAACCTTGGTTGCTTATACAAGGAAACATTATTCACGCCATCTCTTAGGTAATAATCGAATTACGGCTTGCGTAATTTAGACATGTTCTGAAAAGAACAATAAAAAAACAATTTATATAAATATTTTAATTAAGAAGTACTGAAGAGAATCTTACCTAATCTACAAATAATGAGTCTGCCTACATCGGGACGATCAAAAAGAACTCCTTCGAATATATTTCCTAGGCGTGCTAGGCCGTACCAGTAAACATCGCACCAAAGATGTGGGTTCTGATTACGGAAATTGCAATATCGTACCAGCTGAAAATACAAAAAAAAACTGTAAATAATCACTTAAATTAATATTAATTAATATTCGTTTGTTGCGTTTATTGGTTTTTATTATGGAGACGAAAACGGTATAATTTAGGTCTCAGGTTAAAAGAGTTGCAAACGGGCTTGTAAAAAAACACGGTGTCACAACCTCGCAACTTCGCCAGCGGAGTCAAAAGTACTAGGGAGTCATAATTTACCAAGCGATGAGCGCGCGCCGGCACTGAACGTCGCGCTCGGAGAAAACGTAGTAAGAACGCGTCATCCATACGTGGTGGACGACATTCACCTCGTTCTGCAAAGTCATTATCACAATCACTAGACTTGCATAACACGAATCGCATGAATAGTGTACGCGGCGTTTCGGCGAAAATAAAACTAGTTTTTATAATTTTGATTTTGACTTCTGACTTACTTATGATATCCGCGACCATTTTTGAAAAAGTAATTGGCCTCCGTTACGCTTATTGAACGTAAAAAATTGTGGTTGACACAAGCGACTCAGTAGTACCTACTCAAAACCCGTTCAATACAATTTAGCAAGGAACTGTCAAAACGATATTATTTTTTATTAGGTATCTATTACCTCTATTTTTTCAGATTTTGAGCAGAAATAAACAAAGCTATAATTTACATAGTAGGTAGATAAAAACACAATTAGAATATTTAAAATTAAGATAAAAAATTAGTATAATTAACCATATTGACATTTAGACAATGTAAGATGAAAGGAAAAATAAACAAAAATCAGTTAGGTACCTGTAGGTGACATAAATTTTACTATTAAATGATTAAGGTGAGCGCTTACTGCTTATGCATAAGCATATGTGTATAAATATGTGTATAAACACATTAATACATACGGTACGTTCCGGTTTAACTCACGTATGTATTGTCGGGATGGCCGTCTGTCTGGTTTCGGACCAATACGAGGGTTTTTCTGAACTGCTGTCGATTGCAGCGAGGTCGCGGCGGACACGCAAATTTTATCAGAACGAATGACGACTAGAGCAACAATAGACAATGCCATGGATACTAGATACTTGATAAAAATGTTATTTATACAATTAAATATAATATACCAGGAAGAGTTCAGAAATTGTTGTCCTTATTATACACAGACGTAACTATCTATGCAGCGTTTTAAAAAACCAGTTTCGATGATTTTAATATAAAACATAACACTCTAAATAATTGTAAAGTAATATTATATGTGTTTGTTTTTGATAACTATAATTTATAATTTTTAATGAATTGTTCACATACTGACATTTAGTTTTTTATTTATAATAATTAAACAGAAACAAATTAGTTTTTTATGTGCATTACCGTCCAATTTAGCACTAAATTCATATTCATAACATTAACATATGTGTAGAAAGCTGTAGTACCAGGCTTTTAGAGATTTTGTCTTCAACATACATAATTATTATAGAGATATAATTATAGATTGCGTGCATTACTAATGGCAAGTTTTTGGAATTCATTTTAGATTTTTTACAATTTCTTCTAACGAAATGCAACTGTGAAAATAAACTCCTATTTCATCCTCAATCATTTTTAGGTTACTATACAAATACGTTTTAAGAAATTCTAAGAGACTCGCCAACGACCTGTTGAAGTAGATTGACATGAATTTTTTTTATGTAATGGATCGTTAACGGGCCGTTTATGGAAACCTATTTGAGGACCTCGTATCAATATACGATCCAATAATATGTAGGTATATGACTTTTACATACATAAATATCTTACGCTAGGTCCCTTACGGGGTAGGCAGAAAGAACGAAGTGCCAAATATCCTCACAGACCTGCCGCACCTCCTCCACATTCATCGCTCTCTTCATACATGCACGCACTTTTGGCTCCCCCATCAGTATAATATCACTTTATAATAATTTAAAATATGTAACTTTTATTATTTTTTCGGTGCCATCTGCTTACCCCGCAAGGGACCTGGCGTGATGATATGTATAATATGTATGTATGTATGTAACTTTTACTTGCCGTATATCATACTTCGGAGTTTTTCGATATTGTTGGCGCGGGATGCGGCCTCCTCCTTGCATAATATGTAAGCCTGGTCCTCACATTCAGGATCCACGTGTCGATCCAGTTCCGCTTTGAAAGCTATTTCCCGAAAAGACAGCATTTTCCTAGCTAAAATAATAAAAACACTGAATGATTTCGTTGTGTTTTTCTTATATAAAAATAACAGGACAATTGAATACTTGTTATAACGATATCTGGACTATACACAACAACTGAGTCATGTATTATTTACATTCTAAATTACGTTATTATTAAGTAATGCTAACGAAAGGCAGCAAAACCGTATAAAACTTTTAGTTTAAAATAAAAAAGCTTTAAAAGCTTTTCAAAACTTTTCAACGTAAATTTTGATTTTTCGTATTACAATAACTACATTTTAATTATCATGCTCAAATTTACTTTGGTACAGCTGGCGCAACTTTACTCTTAAATAATAATTTTAACTGGATTTACTCACGTTTTGTCCTCCGTACAAATTATAGGAACTGAGAGCCAATTATATAGCTGCTATCTCCTTTCAAATCTGTAATCCTAGTGCCCTTTTAGTGCTATGTGAACAATGTGGGTATTTTTAAAATTTATTTATATTTTGAATTATTTAATATTTATCAATTCACCCTATTCATTACACTTAGGTATGTTAGGTATGTTTAAAAATTTAAAATTTCACTAAAGTATTGTATATACCGGATACCGGTCGATATACTCCGATAGTAAAAGAATGAGAAAAACTGGTAAACGGTATTAGTTTTTCTTATTTATTATTTAGCGATAAGCTTATGGCCGTCAGAAAGTCAGAATGACGCGTGCGCATTGCGATTCGCTTAAAACTATAATAGATATGTACACAGCCCAGTGTCTCACCATGCACAAAGACTGCAATAGCGGTCAATGCACTAGTGTGCAGCGACAGGTTTTATGCCATGTGGATATTTACGCAGTACCGTATTTAAATTGAAAATAGCCGATTTATTACAATTTTCTATGAATTTAAATAAAATCTAGAACGAATTTAAAATATAGTTTAGTATATAATTTAGTATATAATTTAGTATGTAATTTAGTATATAATTTAGTATGTAATTTAGTATATAATTTAGTATGGAATTTAGTATATAATTTAGTATATTAATTAATCTTGAATAGTTTGTATCTATATCGGAACAAAATTTAAGGATTTTTTCTTCGATATCTTATAATTTCTTCATGTTTTGAGTAAATGGTCGATGTATTTTGTTTATACTTTTAGATGTCTTAATACAATCCTCAATACGCTGGGTCAGCGTGATAGAATATAATGAATATTTCATACTTACCTACATTTCGAAGGAGTTAATTGACCGTAAAAATGTAATGCAATTGTTCAAGGCGTAGCGACCAGCACCGCGCGTAAACTGTTGCAACACTACTTCAATATAATATGTATCTAGTTATTTTATTATCAATGAATTTGATTACAATTAGTAAAAGGATAAGCAAAATTCATATTCGTAAGCAACACTTTCTAGTAAGTTTCGATCTCTTCATGACATTTTCCATCTTTTTCATTATTATGTACCTACGTGTAATAAACAGTTACAACTACGTGAAAAGTGAAATGAATTGTTTGTAGTGGAAAAAAGAAAGGAAGTAACTCTGATAGGCAGGAAAATAAAACATGAAGAGACGCGTACCTACCTATTTGTCATAAAAATTCATCTTCAAGCCAATATGGAGGTTAGTAATCTTATTAGTTTCATTTAATAAAATTATATCAACACGTGATTTAAAATAAGGAGAGTATATTGTAAGTATAATATTTTATGCGGATCTATATTTTCATTTATCTGATCTCATAAATAACGTGTTATCTTTTCGTACATACTCGTATATATATACCTTCCAAAATACAATTATTTAATGTACACCTACCTATATAAAACAAAGCCAAATGTTTTCAGATAGCTATTTCATTAGAAGCTTTAAGATGGATTGCAGGATGATTGGGCGATTTCTACCTTAAATTTAATTTAATTCTATAACCATTATTTAAATAGACATTTAGTAACTTTAAGTAATAAGTAAATTCGCTTGACTCGTTGTTTCGTAAATGCTTAGGTTGTATGAAAATTACCTACATTGTATTCCATACACATATGTATATTCTGTTATAAGTATGTGCCGCTTTCATTCGGTAACGATTACTAGTTTTACTCTCAGAATACATTAACATGTTAATACCTACAAAGCATTAAGGTCATTTAGAATAAGACTTAGCAATTTCTATTTGAAAACGTGAGCTTTCCCAGTGTTTATGTGTGCCCGTGTAGTTAGGTAGGTACTTCGGTTCAAGATGGCAACGTCTGAAGCCCTGGTGGTTGGGTCACCGTGCGCCATGTGATACTGGCGTGATGGAGGATTCTTAGAACTGAAATGTGAACAAGTAGGTATTAGGCACAAGTTATCTTTGTTTCTTATGTGGACCTGAAGATGGCCGTAAAAGATGTTCGAATAAATATTTGTTTTATTTTGTCTTGCGCTATTTTATAAGGAGACTAGTGAGTAAAAAAAAGATAAATATGTATATAGATATATAATATAGGTTATACAAGTATAACCGTGGCTGAATTTGATCTCTTTAGATTTTTTTCCATTTTGTAGTTCTAAAGTTTATTTAATCGTTACAAGTAACTATTGGAAACTGTCACGAATTTGAAATCTTCCTAAGTTAACGTTTAAAAGGCATTTTCAATTATGTTATGCATAACACATTAATAAAAAATGGGAATAAATAGAAAACGCATAACTAAATAAACACAGAAGCTGAAGTACTTAGATAGTTGAGCGTGTTTTAATGTGAGCACAGTTTATGTTGAAATATAGATATAATGATGTTGAAATAGGGGAACAGTATATGCATAAAAAAACCTTCAAGTTTTATGTCCAATGTTTTTATCCCAAGAATCGTTAAGATGTTTATTCGACCATAAATATAACCAACACCCCAATATGCTTCAGTTCATACGATAGGGTATAAAAAAATCTTATTTTCTAGATTTAACAACGCCATAAATCACGTTACCTCTCTATTATTGTGTCGTAAAATCGTTTTACTACGCTTCAAATCGGAATTCAAAATCGATTATTCCGTACGCTCTAAAAATTCCTATAATATTTTACTTATTCACAAGCGCCTGTCATAAATTTAAATCAATGTTTTCAGAATTAAAGTTTGCTTAAAAAGTTTTGGTCGGAACAAAATAAACTTGTGGTTTTTATTACATTATTTTTTTCGAATTTCATTTTTAAATATTTGCTACAGGCACCACCTACCATTCAAAAGATGATCTCGTATTTCAGTTTTCATTACAGTGTATTATTTCAAGTTTCCACTCTGAAAAATAATCTGACAGTATTTGCATCCTAATTTTTAATTTACCTGTGAGGATTTCGATAAAAGCGTGATTAATAATTAAAAATAAGTTTTATTGTGTAGCTGCTACAAGTATATTTATTATTTATTGAAAATATTCTTCCGAAGAATAGAAAGAAAAGAATCGAAATTATCATCCGAACATGTCACATAAAAATAAATCGTCATCGACGGTGGTGTTATTTTTTTATTTTTCTCCGACTTACCCGCACTAAAACATCACTTGGTACCCGGAACCCATGAATTCAAATAGGTGTCATCCAAAAGTTTGCGTCAAGAGAACTTTGTTTTACATTTGTACATAGCACGATAGTCTATTTCATTCACTTTATTCTTATTATGACAGACAAAATATGACCATCTTGTTCATTTGTTTCATGTATGAGCGAGACATAAATATTGAAGAATTATCTTAAACTGCAACTGTCGCCTTAGCAAGAGTAGAATAGACATACAAAATTAAACAGAGACAAAACTATATACGTTATTTCGTTTTTTAAGTACTCTCTATTTCAACCAACATGTACAAATGAATATCACCGTCTCAGCTGTTGCCGTCTCTCTGTATTCGCCGTGCGATAAAATTGACGTAGGTAATTCATTTGCTGCGGAAAATGTGAGACATATCATTGTTACATTAAATATGACACTGGTGTATTAACACGATGTTTTACAACGATTCAACGCGAATGCAAAGTCAAAGATTACAGATATTAGTATTACAGAAATTAGTAGGTTAATAACCTAACTTAATCTAGGTTTAAAGTCTTTCTGTTAAATAGGTTATTAATTAAAAATTAACAAGTAACTCTGAAACCAAGCACTTGATGTTCATACAACAACGTTAAAAATAAAGATTATAACAAAACATGATATTATTATTTAAATGAGACTTTTTCTATGTAGGAATCGTAGAATGCGCCTGCCAGGAAAATAGTAGCAAAGTACGATGAAAATGAAACGTAACATCAGTTGACCTTAATTGCTTGCCATTCATAAAGGTTCTCGAGAATAGGGTTGCTTCCTTCATAAATAAATTGTCGTATGTGATATAAATCTATATATAACACGATTTGGAGAAATAACCAATATTTTCTTAAGAGTTTAAGAGTAGTACCTAACTCCGAAAAGCCAATATCAAAGAACAATTCGAATAAAAGCATTGAAGAAGGTGCAGTAGGTAATGAACATAAAGGTAGCATTTTAACTGGATGTTTTTCATTTTTCCTCTAAAATTTGCCAACCCTATACTCAAAGCTCCAGGTAACACTATAAGCTGAATGAAGTCATAGCAGGTAATAGCGGCAGGCCCGGGCCGCCAAGGAGGCTAAACAGCCCTCCCACTCCATTAACTGGACTTACTGCTACATTTGTATGCACTCCTGGTAGCCCAGTAGATCGTCATTAGGGCATCCTTCGACTTATCCTTTATATTTGAGGTACATTAGGTAAATTACGTTACTTTTCACTTAATCGTTATAAAGCGCTATAAAGCGTTCGCCTATAGCTTGCTCGGCAGACTGAAACTTTGGTAAAGGAGTACTTACTTGAATTCCGAATGAATAATATTAAGAAATATATTTATAGTTTCGGAGATATAATATGTTCAATGTTTGCTGAGCTCACTGAGCTGACTGAGCTGAGCTATGTATATATAGGTTATATGGGTACCTATATTAAATAGAGTTTATAAATATATTATATATAAATATAAGTTTATATAATATAAATATAAGTATATTTAAATATAAGTAAGTATATAATATAAATATAAATAAATAACAATGTCAGAATGAAACGTCAATCTATACGTAACATCACACCTGTTATCCCCGAAGAGGTAGGCATAGGAGTGTAGAACAC